>JUDZ01009503.1:0-24897 GCA_000812845.1 Stagonosporopsis tanaceti | reverse complement strand
AAGAAGAAGAAGAAGAAGAAGAAGAAGAAGAAGCATTACAAATTCCGCTATCAAGTCTAAATAAAGAAGCATCTACGATGAGACTTCGACACCCAAGGGGGAGGGGGGCCGGCCCCAGTATCGAGTGCTCCAAGCTGCGCTTTCGGCAGCTCACATACACACACACACATTACTATTTCTACTACTGCGGCGCGCCCATGCTCTGCAACCTGGCCAACTCGTAGTACACCCCTCGCTTGGTCATGAGCTCATCGTGTCTCCCGCTCTCCACAATCTTGCCGTGGTCAAACACGTAAATGACGTCGGCGTGCTGGATCGTGCTCAGACGGTGTGCAATGGCGATGGTGGTGCGGCCCTGGGCGGCGGCGTCGAGGGCGTCCTGGACAACGCGTTCGGATGTCGAGTCGAGCGCCGATGTGGCTTCGTCGAGGAGGCTGCGTGCTGTTAGCGGATGAAGACAATAGGTCGGGGGTGGTGTGATGAGGAGAAGTACTTACAGAACTTTGGGGTCTCTCAGCAGCGCCCTTGCGATTGCAAGACGCTGCCTTTGCCCACCGGACAATAATGCACCCTTCGCGCCGACAAGTGTTGCGAAGCCATCTGGTAAACTCATGATGAACTCGTAGATGTTCGCGTCTTTGCATGCCTGCACAATGGCTTCCTCAGGTATGTCATCTTTGTCGGCGAGAATGTTCTCACGGATGGTGCCAGTGTACAGTGTGGTTTCTTGGCTGACGATGGCGAGCTGAGCGCGGTAGTCTTGCAGATTGTATTCTTGCAGATCGACACCGTCGACAAGGACGGAGCCGCTGGTGGGGTCGTAGAAGCGCTCCAGCAGCTGCATGACGGTGGACTTGCCACTGCCACTAGCGCCAACGAGGGCGATGAACTGGCCAGGCTCGGCTTTGAGATCGATTCCACGGAGGACACGATGGTCTGGCCGTCCGGGATATGTGAAGCGCACATCATGGAGTTCGACACGGCCATTCAGACGGTCAATTTTCTTACCATCGGGAGACCAGTGGTCGATCTTAGGCATGCGGTTGAGGAAGGACTTGAGCAGCTTGGCGGCATCACGAGCCTCGCCCATGTCTGGCGCAAAGGAGAAGATGGCGCCAGCCGATTGTGCACCGTTGATAATGGCAGAATAGACGATGAAGAACTGCAACACAGTGTACTCTTGTGCCAGCAGGAGGCGGCCACCATACCAAAAGACCAAAGCGAAGATCAGCATGGAGAGACCTTGCGAGGTGGCGTACAATAAGGCGGAGATGTTGTTGAATACGACGTTTCCAGCAGCCTGCTTGCCGAGCTTCTCGTGGTACTCGCGCAGGAGATGTTGTTCGAGAGACAATGTAGCGACGGTACGGATGGAAGAAGCAGCTTCGCAGGCGAACGAGGCGGCTTCCGAAGTCTCCTTATTGCGCTTTTCCATACGGATGAGAGCGTAGAATCGGAAGTATCCACAGGCCAGCATGAGCGGGATGGTTGAAGTGCAAACAAGTGCCAGCTTCCAGCCAAAAGAGCAGCCAACAATGATAGCCACAAAGATCGATGCAGCAGAGCTGACGATTGTACCGAGCGTCGCGCCACTAAGACCGGCGAGACGGTTGGCTTCCGATGACAGGAAGCTAGCCAAAGCACCAGAGGTGACTGTCTCGCCGTCGAAGAATTCCATATCTTGTCGAAGCATAGCAGCAAAGGCTCGCTGTCGGACGTTGCCAATGAGACGAGCGGAACCCTTGGACAGCGTCATACCCTGAGCCCAGTAGAAGGAGCCAATGACAATACCCAGCATGAAGAACATCCAGCACCAGAAGCTGATGTTGTAGCCGCCGAGGGATGTGCCAGGTGACAGAAGCGAGTTGATAGAGTTGCCGAGGAAGATGGCTTGGATAGCCGGGTTACATCCAGCGAGGAAACTGAAAATGAGACCAAACGCCATGGTCTTGTGTTCACCGGTGTTCATTTCCCACGCGAACTTGACGAGGGCCCACGTGCCGTACAGCTCCTCCGTCTCTTCTCTCCTTACGACGACGGATGGGACAGATGTGACCGTGCGTAGAAGGGCAGGCTTTTCCCCATCAGCTTCAGCGGCCTTTTCGTACATAACGTCATCGGCATCGGACAAACGTTTGCCTGTCTCCTTCTTCTGGGTGAGTTCCTGTGCTTGCACGAGACTGGCATAGACGCCATTTGCGCGGATCAAGCTCTCGTGTGTGCCGGTCTCTACAATCTCGCCCTTTGCCATGACAACAATGTTGTCTGCTTTCTTGATAGTCGAGAGACGATGGGCAATGACGATAGTGGTGCGACCTTTGGCGGCACGGTCGAGTGCATCTTGTACGAGAGACTCTGATTTGGTATCCAGTGCCGCGGTCGCTTCGTCGAGGAGCAGAATCTTGGGATCCGATACAATAGCGCGGGCAATGGCGACTCGCTGTTTCTGACCACCACTGAGCAGATTTCCACGCTCGCCGACTTTGGTCTGGTAGCCATCCGGCAGGTCCATAATGAAGTCGTGAGCGTTCGCAATCTTGGCGGCTTGTTCGATCAACTCCATCTTCTTCTCATCAGATGCATGGGCGTACTCGGTGTTGACTAATCCGTGTTTAATACTTTCGTAAACAGTGGTGCTGAATAGTACCGGCTCCTGGCTGACAATGGCCATGTGTTGACGCAGCCACCTGAGGTTCAACGTGCTGATATCTTTTCCGTCCAAGAAGATCTGTCCCTCCATCGGAAGATAGAAGCGCTCCAGCAAGCCAACAATGGTAGACTTGCCAGATCCCGAAGCACCGACCAAGGCTACCATCTGACCAGTAGCAACGCTCAGGTTGAAGTTTTGCAGGACAACAGTATCTGGTCGAGATGGATAGATGTGCTTGAGATTCTTGAATTCAAGGTTGCCAACGAAGGTTTCGGGAACCTCCCCAGCTTCAGTCTCTGGATCGATGGGAGACTTGCGCTCGATGGTGTTGAAGACCTTGGTAGCCGCTGCGGTAGCTCCACCAAACGCCTGTAGATGTGGAAGATTCGATCCGATGGAGATACCAGCGATCATCGTTGCCATGACGACTGTCAGGATGTTTGACACGCCCAGCTCGCCATTGTCAAGGAATCTCTTTCCCTGCCAGAAAGCCAACGAATATTGCAAGTTCAGGACGCCCATCATGCCTGCAATCATCATGGATAACCAGAACTTGGCCTTGAAGTCGTACCCAGTCGCCTTGTCGAGGAAAACCTTGTACTTCTCCTGAAGACGTCGTTGCGTACCATAAGCCGCCACGTTACGGGCCGAAGCTAGGACCTCTTCAGCCAGAGACGCTGCTATGGCGTTCTCGTCGATCGCGAGTGTCTGGTTCTTCTTCATCAACGTGCCATTGACACCCATCATGAGAACGAGAGCGACAGTGGCCGACAACATAATAAGCGATAGCTTCCAGGATCGAATAAAGCCGATGATGATAGCGGAGACGAACATAGAGACACCGGAGACAAAGAGACCAATCTTTTGGCCGATTCCATCTTGAACCAGGTTCATATCAGAGCTGATACGGGTGGTGACTTCTCCAGAACCAAGGAAGTCGAAGAAGGCGATGTTCTGTCTGAAGATTGCGCGAAGGTAGAGTTCCCGAATCTGCTTGGTGATTTGCTCTCCAGTGTAAGAGAACCCAATAATGCTGATATAGGTTGTGACGAAGGAGCCAATAGCTGAAGGACAATTAACACGGTCTGACGTCAGGTGCTTGAAGAATGAATCTACACATACCTAGATACACGAAATACAAGGTGAACTGGTTGGTCTGGCTTTTGAAATGCTCTGCAGCTGTGGCATCCACGGAAAAGCTTGTGAAGCTACCAGCAAAATTACCGTAAACAAGCTGCCACCTGTCAGTTTCAAAGCAAAAACAAACAGACCACACGTCTCTCGGGTCCATCAAGCAGTGTGAGTACGTACGGTCATGAGGGGCATCACGGCTCCTGCTGCGATGGATGCAATGAGAGAAACGATCATTATAAACGTGTGCGTTTTATTCGCATAGCGAAACAGGGCGAAGTACCCGACACTGAGCTTTGGTGCATCAGTTTGTTGGTCAATGATCTGTTTGTCGTGCTCGCTGAGGCCAGAAGTGAGCGTCTTCGCCCCTTCCTCTGATGGTGCATCAAGTTTCTCGGTGTCAAAACCCCGTCCAGGCGGCGAGTCGATGTTGAGCGTCGCTGCGTTCGCAGCCGCGCGCTCTTGGGGAGCGGCCATGGTGTCGTACTGGCTCTTCAAGGCTGTATTGTCGAACGATCTCCAAGGAGTGGCACAACCAAGTGTCTTTCACCCTGCGAGATTTCGACCTCGGCGCCACCAACCAGATGCACCGACTTGAGAGCTGGGTTCGGTCTGATTTGAGCCCGTGTCACTAGGCCGGAATTGGCAAAGGGGCGACGTCAATCCGTTCTCGAATGCGGCTCGCGTAGTAGTTTCACGTGCGACAAGCTTCGATTCCAAGATTGGGGTATCCGCTGGATACGCGAATACGGCGCCGAGATGGTGGGGAGTTGAGTAAGAGAACAGCGCTGTGCAGCCAAGATATACGTGGACCGTGTAGGGGAGAGACTCGAGTCGCAGATCGGACGACTTTTGTGGCTCGTACAGACGCTCGTTCCTCGTCTAGAGTTGAGATTGCCACGGCGTTTGGAGGTGGGTAGGACCGGCCCTTTGAATCGCGAAGGGCGCTGCGTCGCTGTGATTGCCTAACGCACTCAACAACCTCGC
Organism: Stagonosporopsis tanaceti; assembly: GCA_000812845.1. Taxonomy (NCBI): domain Eukaryota; kingdom Fungi; phylum Ascomycota; class Dothideomycetes; order Pleosporales; family Didymellaceae; genus Stagonosporopsis; species Stagonosporopsis tanaceti. Next base: position 20,129 of record JUDZ01009503.1, on the reverse strand, counting down.
ATGGTGTATTCTGCAGCCGCAGAGAATGGTCCGTCGCCGCTACGTGGCTTGTTGCATTCAGATCCGGTCCAATATTCCAAGCAGTCAGCAGAAAGCCTTCCCCGGTTGCGGTTGAAGCGAAAAATCGTATGTGTAATGAGTATGCGCAGTGTCGGGGCCGGAGCGCAAATAAACACCGATTCCGTCGCGACTCATACGCAACCAGATGAGCGGGCCCGTGCACACTAACGACCCGCTTCTATTCGCTCTCGTTCTCGTTCTCAACGTCCTTGATCCGAGCGTTGCATTGCACATCGTTGACATAGCGACCGTCGGTGTTCTGAAGAGGCGGCATCAGGCAGCAACTTTGCGTAAATCCAGGTAGCAGCAACAGCGCAAAGCGAAGCTCGGTACGAAGCTTAACGCGACAATCCGAGGCTCAAGCAGGGCTCTGATCGGTCTGTGTCGACATTGTTGTTGCCTAGGGTTGAACAACGTGTGTGGAACGGGCTGGTCTGGCGCTACCACGTCTCAACCTTACGAGTACAAGCCGTTGGCTCTTGGCAGCTTCAGGCTCTTGATACTGCAAGCAGGGTCTCATGCCTCGCTGCTCATTGCAACACTCGAGCATGCGCCCCTTCTTACACCGCCCACAGCACCTCGGTCACAGACCCCTTGCTACGAGGCCCTGTTGTTTACGTGGGGTCAATTTTCAAAGGGGTATCAAAATATGCATTCCACCAAACAACTTCTTGGATGTTACATCTAACCTTAGTGCTGCGCTCAGGCGCCTTCGACATAATGACCGTCCACGGTAAGCCGCAGTACTCAAGTTCTAGAGGCCTGCGCTCATATGTCGTGTAAATCAACCAGGTGAACGTCGTTGAAAGAAGTCAGCAAGTGGCTTTGATGAAAGAAGTGTATAGTGGAGCTGATAAGGGTCATGTTTTCATCGGACAAGAACATAGAGGTTCAAAAGAAGCAGTGGCGTGTATTGCTGGTATCGATAGCAGAGCACCATTAGAGTGCGAAGAGGTAGAGATCGTGTAAACTCTGCTACGACAGCCTTGCTTCTCCCAGGTCTGGGTGATGCAAGAAGTGGTGCGCTCACGCTCGGCTGTTGTAGTAGCGGTTCGAGCGCTGTTGCATGGGAGTGCTTCTGCCGCTGGCCATACCGCCGTGCACGTCGCGACCTGTTGGTGGGCCTAGAGAGGATGCAAAAAGGCGATCACGTTGTCGCGATCCTGGGAAGCCCTGTACCCTATGTGTTACGGCCAGTTCCCGGCTCTTCCTCCAATGAGAGCTTTGAGCTGATAGAGGAATGTCACGCTTACGGTGCCATGCATGGAGAAGCCTTCCATCATGTGCGGGAAGAAGCAGAAAAGGCAGGTGGCATATTGCCGCCTACTAGTGACGGACTATTATCTGGTCCGTTGAGATGGTTCAACATCGTGTAGTAGACGTCTTGATGTGCTATTGGGTTGCTAGCTAGCCCTCATCTGTCTGGATTATAGAAGTCGTCAGGTCACGCACACAGTTTACGAATATTGTTGTTAGATGCAGACCAAAGCAGTGAGATGTAAGGTATCGACTATCAAACATCGTATATGGAGTTTACATACCCCGTGCTAAAATACGGTACAAAGAACAACATGGCCAGCCACTACAATCACACATAGACACGCTTTTACATCAAAAGATGATTCCCCAAGTTTTGAAAGGATGGTCTACGTGCTGTGGTGCGATGCTCTACATACGTTGACCAATCGGGGATTTGCCTGAGCACAGGCCACTTCCCTTCATCGCGACATCCTTGCAAGCTGTCCTCCGCTCCTCCGCATCCCACCTTGATCAGCGCCGCAAGCTACCACCACTACGCAAACCGCGCAAAGAACCTATCACCCTGCCGCTGCATTCACCGTAACAGCACGCCGCTGTAAAATATCCACATACCGCCAATATGCCAGGCAAGATCGTATCCGTCACCAGTGCCTCGCACTTCGACACCCTCCTCAGCTCATCCACCTACACAATCGTCGACTTCTACGCCGACTGGTGCGGGCCCTGCAAGACGATCGCGCCTATCTTCCAAGCACTTGCCGAAAAAGAGACGAAGCCAGGGAAACTGCAATTCGTCAAGGTCGACGTAGACGCGCAGCAAGAGGTGGCCAAGAAATACGGAGTCTCTGCGTACGTCCATCCTGCCCTTTCAACGCAACAGCCATATGCGCACATGGAATAGGGAACTCACGCTCTAACATTCTGAAAAACAGCATGCCCACGTTCCTCGTCATCAAGTCCAAATCCGTCATCGACACCATCCGCGGCGCCAACCCCTCCGCCCTCACAGCCGCCGTGCGCAAAGCCGCCAACGACACAGGAGCCGGCGGCGCAGGATCTGCTGCGTTTTCATCCAAGGGCAGGACGCTGGGGAGCGCGAGCCAGCCCAGTCAGGCAGTTGAGGAGGGTGCGTTTGCAGGGCTGCAGCGGCTGATGACGGGCAATGGCGGGTTCGCGGACATGGCGATACGATTTGTGGCGCTGTATCTGGTGAGCTTGTTTGCGTTTGATTCGTTCAAGGCTGCCGAGGACAGCCCGTATAATGTGAGGTCGAGGAGGTAGGGGATTGGTTTGTGTTGAGTAGGAAGATACCATTGCGAGATAGGCGTTATTGGAGTTAGAGTATTAGCCGACGGGAGCGGTCGGACAAAGAAATGCATATTCTTCTCTGCTCTGTTAAGTCATTCTTTTGAAAAAGACCTCTAAAATGCTACGACCTTGTCTGCTGAATCGACGACATAGATACGCTTGCCGCAAAACACCTGTATTAGTGCGTTCATAAACTCTCGTCCTGCTTCACGCATCTCAAACAATCTGTTCACACAACTCAGGTCCCAAGGCAAGTAATACCAACAAACCTTAGCCGTGCGTATTCATGTTCCAACCCAACAATCTTTAGCTTCGTACTGTACGCACTCTCGATCCCTCCATCGACCCGCTCATCACTCATTACTCATTACAGATATTCGTCGTTGCAACACGAACGGACACCACATACCCTTCTTTTGCAATCTCCCCTCTCCCCTTCTGCCTCCTTCTCAGCAATTCCCCACACCCCCATCAGACTGGCGACTCACAACCAGCCCCCAATCCTCTCCCTATCCTCCCTAATCTTGCGATCAATCGCCCGATCAAGCGCACTCTGCACCTCCTTACTAGGCGTCTGCAGCGCATTGCGGTCCCCTCGCTGGCTGGCCACACCCGCGCCCGCTGCTACGCCCACACGCGCACCCAGACGGCGGGGAAGGGGCGTCTGCGCGGGTTTCGCCTTTGCATCTGCCTCCGTTTTGGCCTTTGTCTCTGTCTTCGCCTTTGCCTCTGTCTTCGCCTTTGCCTTCACACCCGTCAACGGCTTCACCTCCTTCCCGGCGGACTTGACCGCCGCCCCACCCCCGGCAACAAGCCGCGTCCGACTCACCTCTTTCACTGGCGACGGCAACCGCGTAGGATGGCCCGGCGGTGTGTACGATGTCGCGGTCCCAGAGTCCTTCTTCGCGTCGCGCAGCTCGGGCGAAGGCGTTCTGGGTGCGCGCGGACGACTGCGGGACATGGCTGGTTTGCTGGGGGCTTTGGTGGGGTTGCGCCGCGCGGGAGGGGGCGGGGGTGCGGTGCGGGTTGGGTGTGCAGTGGGATGGGCAGAAGCGAGTTTGTTCGTGCGGGCTGGAGGCTGAGCTGGGGGCTTTGTTGTAGCTGTGGGTTTGGCGCGCGATGTTGACGCTGCTGTGCCGGGACGTGAGGTCGTGGGCCCGTTCTGTCTGGGTGCAGGTGTGCCAGCGGCGCTGCGCAGCTTTGCCCGTTCGCGCGGAGAATCTATCTGCGAGGCAATTGTTTCTAGGATCTTCGCGGAGCCTACGATCATGGATTTGGGCCGGGGCTTGCGCTCTGCAGTGTTGATGCGTCGCCTTGGGACAGCGTCTGTACCCTTTTTTTCGTCTGCCTTAGGTGGGCCAACCATCGAGACGGGCCTTGTGCTCTTCTTTGGGCTTCCTGTCAGTTGGCTCGTAGTGGACGGACTGAACTCTGTGGCTCCGACAGCGGGCGACAGTGGTGTTGAAGGTTTGCTGCCACCGGGTTGGAAAGCGTCTGGGCCAAGTGACCGCTTCAGCGACTCTTGCATCTTGAACATGTCTTCCTGCATCGACGAACGTAGACGACTCGGTGTGCCGAAACTCTTGGCTCTAGGAAGCCCTGGCCTGGAGGGCGTAGAAGGAGAAGAGGAGAACGGTGTAGCCGCAGGGCTTGAGCGGGAAGAGACGACAGGGAAGATGGTCGTGATTGGGGATGGTAGAGGCTGGCGCAGACGCTGTTCGCTTCGAATTCGCATCAACTGTCCGCGTTGTGACGTCTCTGAAGAAGCCGTTATTTCATCTCCGCCAGCTGCAGCATGTGTGATCGATCGATCCACCACTACAGCTGTAGCAGTATCCCGTAGATCCAATGCTGAGATCGGAGACCTAAGCACCTGCTCCCTCGGTGTCGAAGTAGCGCTGGGTGGAACCTGTTCATCGACTCTATCCTTGCGCACAACGTTCGGGCTCCTCAGACCGAGTCGCTCAGACATCTTGCGTAGGGGCGTTGGCATGGACTCCAGACCACCGGCATCCGGCGGTGTCTGCACCTTTAAGCTTTTGCTACTGTGGTTAGCCATCAGATGGCCGATGTTGAATGGTGTGGAGGCAGCCGATGCTTTTCGTAGATCCAGGACTGGCGCAGCGTCGTTGGGGTGTGCGAGCACTGCTGGAAGCGCTCCAGGAGTTTGTGGCTGGTGTTTTGGCATAGTTGATTGCTGCGATACACTTGGTGCGCCGGAAGAGGTCGACTTTGTCAAAGGCTGTGATGGTGTGGATGCGTCTTGAGCAGGAAACGAACGGTTAGTTGCAGCTTCTGGTGTCGCATGTTTTGGTGCGCTTTCACTTCCACTGCCTTGACCTGTGCACGATTGCGGCTTGACAACTTTTGACGGACTCTCTTGTTTGACGTCCATGCGTGACTTCTGTTCCTCCTTCCCCGTCTTCATGGTATGCTTAGTCGGCGTCCCGAACAAGTTCTTCCTCAGAATATCTCTCACTCTCCCGCCAGTCTTCACTTCACTACGCTTCTGCTTCTCCGGGCTCGGCGTCACCTTGCCCGAGGCCTTCGCATCCGGCGTTGCAGCCCTTCCCGGCGTGATCTTCTTCTCAGGAATCTCCATGGAGAAGTAGAATCCATTCTGCCCAACCTCCAGCGTCGGCTTCGGTGTCTGAGCGCACTTGGGACTGCGAGTTGGCGTGCGGGGCGGAGTAGATGATGTGCCGGGGCTCATGGTGACTTCCTTCAAGAAGCGCTTGTGCAGTGGTGTGGATGTGGATTTTGGTGTCGCAGGCGTCGTGCTCGCTGTGTAATGCTCCGAGTTGTGTTTTCGTGGCGGAGTCACAACGAAAGGGTCCTTGTTCTCAAGCTCATCTTGGTTGTTCCCGGTTGTGATCCCAAGGCCGGTAGTCAGGATCATCCTTGAGAGCTGTGCAACGTGTCAGTGAAAGATACGATCATGTGACTCCACGTCTCCACTTTGGCTGCGACCATGAGCGGCGCTCTTGGGTGGAGACCGGGGTTCCCTAGGGATGAGACATTTGAGTGACGACGGGAACCCAATGGGCGGCTGATGCGGAGAGAGCACGGTTGTGCTAATTTCGCGTGGAATGAGAAAACGGGAGAACCTACTTTTCACTTGTTACTACAAAAGTCTACAACTCCGGAATTGAGCTGAGGTTTTTGAGATTGCAATGTATTGTTTATTTTCCAATGTTATGTTGAGTAATGCGGACCCTGCATTTAGGACGGCGCGGAGTTGCTTTATGAGGACTCAAACAAACGACAGACAAGACAAGACGAGAGACAAATAGCCGGTAGAGGAACTCTAGGATTCTGGAGGAAAAGAGAAGATTACAGAAATAAAGACTTCGCAAGACATGTTTCCGAAACAACATGTGTAACAAACAAACCGCAGTTACTACGTCGCTCCATGCATGAGAGCTGCTGTGAGACATAGCGACAGCCGATGCACGAGCATGAGAACTGCGAGCATCAACGACCGTCGCAAAGCTTATGGAATAGACAGAGCATAGTAGTGAATTAATTCGAAAGGAGATCCCGGTCATAAGTAGTTGTGAGCCGGTGTTCTCTTTAGGGCCGATCTGCAAGAGCTGCAAAAATGTATGAGCGATGTCGGCACGGAATGAAATCGGATCAAATTGAGGCTGTGACTGTGCACGGGAAAATGCAGTGATATGGTGAATAGTTGGGTTGTAATTGTTTTTGCCGTAATCATGCTGCTTCCCTGGATAGAGTAAGCTGAAACTCCATCTACAGGTATCTAGATATGCCGATATCTACCAGCTAGTTCAAAGTATCGCTCAACATGCTCATCGTTTTCGTTTCATATTTGCCCCGCTTACAACTTCTCCTTCAAGCTTGTCTTCAGCCTCCTCTCGACGGCGTCAAGGTACTCGTTCGTTGTGACCCAGCTGCCCCTGTCCTTCTTGCCGCACGCAAGCGCAAGATCCTTGGTCATGATGCCATCAATGTCGACGGTGTCAACGCAAGCCTTCTCGAGCTGCTCGGCAAAGACGACAAGCTCAGGAGTGTTGTCGAGCTCACCACGCTTGGAGAGACCTTGTGTCCAGGCGTAGATGGAGGCAATGGGGTTGGTGGAGGTCTCGTTACCCTTCTGGTGCTCGCGGTAGTGGCGAGTGACGGTGCCGTGAGCAGCCTCAGCCTCGAAGGTCTTGCCGTCGGGGGTAATGAGGACGGAGGTCATGAGACCGAGGGAGCCGAAACCCTGAGCGACGATGTCAGATTGGACGTCACCATCATAGTCTGTTGCGTGTTAGCAGGGTTCATGTGACAATTGATAGGTCAGACGTACTCTTCATGGCGATGATGTAGCCACCCTCGCTCTTGATCATCTGGGCGACCATGTCGTCGATCAGGCGGTGCTCGTACCAGATGCCGGCAGCATCAAAGTCCTTCTTGTACTGGCTGTCGTAGATCTCCTGGAAGGTGTCCTTGAACTTGCCGTCGTAAGCCTTCAAGATGGTGTTCTTGGTGCTCATGTACAAGGGGAGCTTCTTGTCGAGCGCGAGCTTCATGGAAGCGTGTGCGAAGCCGGAGATGGACTCGGTGGTGTTGTACTGAGTCTGAGCAACACCTCCGCCAGCAGGGAAGTCGTAGACCTTGATGGTCTGGGGCTCGCCGCCCTTGGGTGTGAAGACCATCTCAAGAGTGCCCTCGCCCTCAATGACGCGGTCCTTGGCGCGGTACTGGTCACCGAAGGCGTGTCGGCCGATGATGATGGGCTGCTTCCAGCTGGGCACGAGACGGGGGACGCGAGGGATGACGATGGGAGCGCGGAAGACGGTTCCTCCACTGAAGCACGCTTTAGTCAGTTGCTGAATGGTCGCTGCGATCACAAGCACTTACAGGTGGTTACGGATGGTACCGTTGGGCGAGAGCCACATCTTCTTCAGCTTGAACTCCTCGACACGCTGCTCATCGGGGGTGATGGTCGCGCACTTGACGCCGACCGAGTACTTCTTGATGGCCTCGGCGGCATCGAGAGTGACCTTGTCGTCGGTCTGGTCGCGGTACTCGAGGCCGAGATCGTAGTACTTGAGGTCAATGTCGAGGTAGGGGTGGATGAACTTGTCCTTGATGGTCTGCCAGATGATGCGAGTCATCTCGTCACCATCGAGCTCGACCACCGGGTTCACCACCTTGATCTTCTTGATGCCTGAGGCCGGAGTGGACGCCATCCTGAGTTGCTGGCTGAAGCGGTTGGAGGAGAGAAGGGCTGCAGAGGCTGAGGAGGTGCCTGTGGTGGTGCGGCGCGCGTTCGAGAACAGAGCCGATTTCGCAGAAGTCTGGGTCGCAATGGCACGAGTCGCAAAGCTGCGGCTGGAAAGGCGGAGGGGATTGGTTGCGGTGCGAATGGCAGCAGAAGCTGAGGAAGAGAGCCTCATGGCGGGCAGCGAAGTTAGTAGTATCTATAACCTCGGTGGTGAGAGTCTCGACGAGAATCGCCAGAGGGTCTTGCTGCGCTTGCCGGCCGCGGTAGCGTCTTCAGCGCTGCGAAGCTCGGAATGATAGGCGGAAGATAGGTGGGGAGCTGTCTGTGGAGCACGCAGGCGGGTCAAAGCTCTCCCGAGGTTCGCAGACGATGGTCTCCACCAGGCTCGCAGAGCCCATACAGCCTTTTAAGCCGCCGTGCGTTGCCGAGCAAGGGCGGCGGCCGCGTCCGCAAGCAGCAGGTGGCATGCCGGGCCAGCGGCTCAGCTCATATCCAGGCGCAGCAGCACTGCCTGCGCAACTGCCTGCAGAAATGCCGTGTCGTGCATTGATATTGCTGGATTCATGTTGGAGGGGCAGCGCGCCGTATAGATTGACATCACGCGCGCTGATCCTGCGCGAGGCGAGGTCGATGGCGGGGGTGGGCCGTGCCTGGCAGCTGCACGGCATGAACAGTCAGCAGCGGTGACATGGAGAGCAGCAATTGGCCTGTCCGCCTCTCCAGAGCGGGAGAGCGGGCGGTGCATGCTGTACTTATGTCTGCTTCAGATGGCCCTGCATCCGCACCCCCTCTCACAGATCACAAGCCAAGCGGGCAGCCGGAGCCGCGTGCCTGGTCAGCTGTATTGGCTGCCAACCAGATGCAGCTCAATCTTGGAATATGGCTTCGAGGTGGTTTGCTCGTGCGAGCATTGCGACGGCAACCCGTTTGGACATTCCGACTTTCGCCGCATGCAGTGGGAGGTGCGAGTCGCAAATACCTCGGCATGTGAGTAGTCAAATCGGGAGTGGACGAAGCTCGGGTCATCTCACGACGCAGGGAATGTGCGGTACTTGATCTAGAGTGAGACATTGAAGAGAGTGTGTGCAAAGAACCTAGTAAGCTCTGATTGACATGACATGACGTCCTGCTCGCGAAAAGAGTAGGACCAACTGAGCGTGTCGCTCCTTCCTCAGCAGTCTTCCATCACAACTTAGCGCGCAGTGGCTGCACCTCCACCACCTTCACCACTTCTATCTTCTTAACCGCCATGCCTCTGCGCTCTGGCTGCTCGTCCTGGGCCCGTGGCTTGGCTAGATGCATAACAATACATGGGTTGCGTGATGCGTTGTCAGCCCGGAATACCTGTACTTGATTGATGTACATGTTGCCCAAAACGTCCTTATGCTGGATACTACATGGGTCAGCGTCTCTGTAGCCACCAAAACATGATGCAGTACTTACAGCATATATGCAAAGCCTTGCACGTTTGGAGTGCCTGTACAAAAGTCAGCCTCGCGCTTTGCATAAACTCCACGAATGCTCCATACCTAAGATTGCGCGCGTCTCGAACCAGCGTCGTTCAAAAGTGTGGCCCGGCCATGGACTGAGCTCCCAGCCTTTCGCGTCCAGGGCGCGGCGAATAACGCTTTTGGTGATGGGATTGACAATACCCACAGAGAAAAAGTATTGCAGTCCTTTGATGTCAACGGCTTCTTCCTTCGTCAATGCATCCCAGCCGATCCAAGCAACGTCTGAGAACTGATTCAGGGCAGGCAGCAATTCCTTGGGGACCGGCGGTTCGCGGTCTGTGGCTGCATAGTTTGGTGAAAGCCTGCTGAGGCCCATGATAACTCCTTGTTTGGGGTTGATGGCCATTGAGTACTGAGCTCCAGTTGCTCGGTATCTCTTGCCATTGGCGTCATACCACTGGTTATCGGGTATGCCAGCTCTTGGATCATAGCTTCGATGGCCAACGCAGACGATTCTATTGAGTCCGCCCTCGTACATATCAGAGTACTCAGATATCCCAAGAGCAACGAGTGCTTCACCAATTCCCCACGTGGCGTGAAAGTTGTGAAAGCTTTCGTCGATGTCTTGTGGGGGGTACGGATTCCATCCCCAGGTCCGAAGATCATTGAAGCTGCGATACAGACTCCTAGCATCCTCGCGCTTTGGACTGTACGCCGGCCCAACCTCAGCATCGTTGGCATCCATTGCCCACGTGAGCGTGCAGCCCTTGTCTCGGCAGTTGTTCCACACCTCGTTGTTGGCAGACTCGGCAGGTCGATTTGGCAGAGGTGGCGGAGGACGTCGAACAGGTGGATCGGCCGCGACATCGACGCCCATGCCCGCGTGAAGGTGATAAGGGGTGACGCCATTGTTGAAGCTGGTAGTACTGCTGCCGAATCAGTGCTCGTGTCACGCCGGCAGATGTGCATCGTGGTACACGGATACTATGCCTCGAGAACTTACTTGATGAATGAGTTACCAAATGCGCTGATGGCCACCGCCGATAGCAGGAAGTGTAAAACACGCATTGTTTGACCTGGGTAGCGAGGTGGTAAGAACTAGAGGGGGTGGAAGTGTTTTTGCTACACATAGTCTTGCCGTGCACGGACATCAGCTTTCCTCCTCCAACTTAATGTCGAAGTGAAAGCAAATGATGTAATGTATGAGCCCACCATCACGTCGTAGCTTCACATGCGTACAGAGCCCCGACAACAACGACAGCCAGAACTGGACTTATGATGTAGGACAGTGTCGAATTTTTGGTATTGTTTCGTTCATCTTCGACACTTGCGTTCCTGACTTGAACCATGCTGATCGTCTTGAGGGCGGGAGACCCTGTTGGCATGGGCATCACCGCGAACCACAACATCGGATTTGATCCTAGCATAGCAGTATGTGTTGCTATAACGTAGATGGCATCTATACTGATAAGTGGCCAGGCAACGAAGCGTATCACCAGGATAAAGACTGTGGTAAGAGGCGTACCGCTTCGTGGAGATCCTCCAATGGTATGCTTGGAGTCCTGGTGCGATCTGTAGAGTGGAATATTGGCTGCGATAAGACGGAGAGGGACAAACAATCCTCCCATGTTCTTCCAGCTTTCTGTGAGCCAGGCAGTGAAGATGCCGCCATTGTATGTCGTGCTGAAGAACGCCCGGCGAAGGGCAGGTGTCATGCCAACAAGTATACGAAGTAAAGGGCCAAGTAATAGCGCATTGAGCAAGTCGTGAAGAACAACAGCACTCACTGTATACGTGCACAGAGATCGCTCCAATGCATATCTGAAATGTACCGAGGTCGGCGCTTGACCGTCGTGAACTTTGGCTTCGATGGGAAGAATGTGATGTTGGTCACGCTCTTGCGGCGATCTCGAAACTGTGGGACAGGCGACAGTAACCTACTATGCTCCGATGTTCGTGCAGCGAAGGTACCATCCTCCAACTGTGGTGTCGAGGACCTCCTTGGAGAGCCACCATCCCCCTCCTCATCGACTGTAAGGTCATCGTCTGAAATCGGCGCATGTTCAGTATCGATAAGTCGCTGGCCCACGGCAAACGTCACGCAGCTGCTGACTGTAGCAAAGAAAAGAAAGTAGCTCTTTGCACTTGCGATGAGTTCGCGTGTCGTCTTGTCTTCCACAGGGAGTTCGGAGAAAATGCCAGTTTGTTCCAAGCTTTGGATGAGCTGGAGAGGGTAGCTCGTGGTATTGTTGAACATGATAGCTGCAGTCGTCCAGTCAGGCAGGCCAAGGACCAGGAGTGCGAAGATGCCTATCAAGAAGCTCACAAAGTGGCATGCGAAGGCCCAAAGGAGCATAATAAGATAGCGATTAGCTGAGCCTAGATGCAGCTCGGATCCAATTTGGACCTGGAGCAAAGCTGGTAGAAACATCTTGACGCACATTATGCTGATTGCTTTGCTATTGCTCGCGTTAAGGAGACCCAATGGAGCTGCCATGGCACCGTAAGAAATGACCAATAACACGGACAGAGATGCTTGGACTGCCGCGACAAACGAAGCGAGTAAGCCCTTGAGCACCGTTGTGATCCCAGGGCCTTCAATCGAGTCTAGGTAAGATATAGAGACACACAGATCAGACGGTCAATAACCGGGCGGGGATGTTTTATGCAATCATGTGCCGTGAGACCCTGTGAACGCGATGCTTCTTCCAGATAAGTTCCGTAATCTGGAGGCGGAAGCACGTTGTCTATTGGCTGGACTCCGATGTAGTTCATTGGGCCAGTATGCTGATGCTTGACAGCTCGAAATAACAAAACGCGCGCGTTATCATGCAGAAGCGTTTGATCTCAACGTGTCTGGCAGCAGGCGACCAAAAGTTCGCCTGTTACGTCATGACGCCATCGATGCAACCCTGGCATTGGCCTACGTCCATCAACATGACAGCATATCCTTGCTGTACGGCAAAGCAGGAGCTCGTTCGGTGGCTGTGGAGGGCGCACTGACACAGCATTACATGACAGCGCAATCCGACAGCGCTCCTCCTCCTTTCGCGCCATCTGCAGTCGTTGTCTTCGCGCAAGTTTTCGCAACATCTTGCAGAACCTCGCGGCACAGTTCGCCTGTCAGAGCGCTGCACTCGGCGTAGTGGTCGCAGAGCATTCGTTGCGCCGCCTGCAAACCCTCGTGAGGCATGACGCTTGCGCCTTTCCCTTGCTTATCTTCGCCGACTTCTTGCAGTGTCCATTGCTTGCGCAAGTCACGCTTCAAACCCAAAACCATGACTGGAAGGTTCTCGTCATAGTTGAAGTGCCCGTTGACTATGGGCAGCCAAGTCTTAGACAATGACAGGAGAGAGGCGCGCGAGCTTATGTCGTAGCAGAGAATAACGAACTGGGGACGAAGCAGCGTGTAGTTCTCGGGGCTTCTGGTATCGTAGAATCGGAGCTTGTAGGGACGCGCGTAGAGCGATATGTCGAACTCGAAGGGCTGATCTTCGTCGCGAAGTGTAGGTAACGCATACGGGGGAAGGTCGTCGTTGTGTGGCTGCACGCCCAAGCTCAGACGTCTGATCCCGTGTTAGATGTGAAGGGAAGCAAGATGATATGTCTCTCGTGTACTGGCGCATGTCGCGCTCCACAGCTCGAATAGAGCTATTGTAGCTCAGCTATCAGTGAAGGTAGCACTCACGATAGGAACGTCGACTTGCCGCAATCCTCGTCGCCAAGCAAGAGCACGTTGACTTCTGGCGTGTCCATGTTCGTAGAAGGAAACGTCACGAGAATGCCTAAGTGCTGGTTACTACATTGCTGTTTGTGCCACTTCGGAAGCGCGTTGCAATAGCGATAACGGCGATCGATTGCAAGCCGGCTCGGATCTTGGCGGTCACCAAGTACCTCATGACCTCGTAACCCTCAAATCACCGGAGGCATTATTCAAACACAGCTTCATATGTTAAACAGCGCCATGATACAAAGGCTGAATGGCGGAGGAGTATTTACTTGCTGCGCTCAACTAGCTAGGTTCTTATGTGTTTTCAGTCCAGTGTCTGCTGTCCGAGCCACGAGTCATTGTTCAGCGCTGATTTCGCTCGGATTTGGCTTCGCAAGCTGTCCGTTCTTGTCCCTTGCCCACCCGCATTCCAACCCATCTCTGAAACACGGTTGACACCGGCTGCCGTCTCCCAACTGCTTGCACTCCCTCTCCGTGAAGTTCCGGCTCACGCATTTGGGACATACGAGTAGATCCCTCTCCACCTTGGCCTGGAATCTATCGTCGTCAAGTACTCGATAATCTTTTCCATTGAAGGTAAAATAGTCGTCCGAATTGTACAGCATCTTCTCGACCGGCAGTTCCTCGCCGTGCATGTATGGTGGGATGTAGGCGCCACCTGAAGGAAACGTGTCTCGCGACACCACCAGCCGACCTTTATGCTCATGCAGAACGTCTGCAATTCTGTAGATCAACGGTCGGCTGAGGAATAGTGTATTGATCCATTCCTCGGCTTCTTGTAATCGGAAAGCAAAGTTGTTTGAATAGCGGATATGCAGTGTAAAGTCGTCCGGGACACTAGATGGAAAGCACTGTGTAACCAACGACGTGGTAGACCGAAATACTGTCCGTGTAAGGGCGTCTGGTTGTTGGCTGTAATTGTTTGATATAGCGTTGTCTAGCATCTTAAGATACTTAAGTCGTGGCGGAAATCCGTTGACGCGGAGGTAGTAGTAGAGATGCGATTCAAACCCTAGCTCGAGATGTTGTAATGCGGCGAAGGAGCGGAGCTTAGCGGCACCATCGTCGTCTGTAATCCTTCCTAAGGTGTATTGAAGCGAGCCTCCGATATGAGTCAACTTCTCAAGGGAATCTGCTTGTTGCTGTAGAGCCGGCAGAAAGCGATCGGATGACGTTCGTTGCGTTGCATCCATCGATGGGCGAGCGCCCTCAAAGACATGCAGGCGCTCGCCAATGGAAAGCTGTTTTAGTGCCTTTGGCATACTTAAGATGGTGAATAGCGTATCCATATCAATGTTACACTCAATGAACGTTAGTGAACGGAGGGGTGTAGACTTGCGCTCTTTTCCGAAAGTCTTTATTGTCGATTCCATGTCTTGATTCTTGATGTTAAGGCACGAAATAGTAAGGTCGCGGAGGGTAGGATGATAAAATACGGAAGCAAGACGAGTGTCGAAATCGAATTTCCGGTCGTCTGCCCCATGCGCGTGTAATGTGACTGTCGGATGTTAGCCTGGCATCCAAGATGGAGATGCGTTGTTGCGCACAAGATTGTAGCATTGGTAATGCAAGCGGCAGACCTTCCCTCGGAAAAACTGCGCTTGCCATCAGATTCCAGTAGTTGATTCTTGACCAGCCATCGAAGACTTCACCCTGACTCCATTCTGAGTTGTTTGGACAAGGGCTTTCGAGAGTCAGGTGGCGCAGCTTCGACATTAGTGTTATCCAGTGGTTCAGCTCCTCGACACCCTCTTTATTCGCAACCTTGTATCGAATCGAAAGCTCTTGTAAGAAGTCAACCCGCTCATCTCGTTGGTCAAGTGCTGCGGCAACGTTGCGTGCGTGCGTGCCACTAAGCACTAATAAGGATCGCCAAATATATGGCTCTGCAAGACCCTGGAGACGTGTGCATGTTGCCGCGAGGTTGCGAAGATCTACACTATCGGGCACGAAGTCCAAAACGTTGAGCAGAAGTTCATCCACAAGCCGTAACAAGCCAGTATCGGCAAGAGCGAGCATGGTAGCACCTGGCTCTTGCCGCGCCATTCTGAAGGTTCGGCCTGAGAGGCGTGTTTTTCGCTTTTTAGAAACTGGATTTGGCATGCAGGCCAGTCTGCTATTGGTGAGGTAGCGTACTGGTGATAATTGGTACCTTTCAAGGTGGAAGGTCGATTGAGGTGGAGCGAAGTAAGAGACCAAGAAACAAAATTAGGCCACGAAGAGTTAGTGCTTGCTTACGTCATAGACAATAGGTCGTTGAGGTGGACGAACCACGTCCTTCACTACGTATCCAATACAGTTGGTCCATCGTAAGCTTTGCGATTTAGATCGGCTCGCCTTCCGATATCGCAAATCCAATGCGCTAAATCGTATACATGTATCTTGGATTGTGCTCTCCCAATTCATTGACTTCCTCCTCAGACGAACCCTCCAGCCGGTAATTCTCTTCACCTTCAAGCTCTCGTTTGTTCTGGGCTCGGTACCAGAAGTGCAATGCTGAATAAACACCCATTCCAAGAACGAGGAGCCCAATCATGGCACCATAACCAGGATAATACGTTGGCGCGTCCGCGTTGCTGAACAGGAAAGGCGCAGAGACACCAGCAGCATTTCCGATGGGTTATTTGCATTCCACTGGCAAATGCCCGTTTGCCGTAACGGGGATTGTTGACTCCAAGCCATGTGAACGCTGCACCAGTCGATGTCCAAAGACCCATCGCCACGATGAAACAGCCAGTGAAACTCAGCCCAACGCCTTGGCTTGCAATAAGGAAAACGTATCCAATCATGCAGGTGAAGAAGCCGCCAATGCAGAAAATTCCTCGCTGCTGTATACGATCGCTGTAATAGGCACTCACGACGTAGACTGCAAACCCTGTAAAGTATACCGGCATGGTAAGAGCTTGTACCACTTGTCGACTCCAACCTGCACCCATCTTAAAGATGATGGTAGGAAGAAAAACCGAAAAGCTGTGAAGCATACCCCGACCGCGCAATTGTCCGACTGCAAAGGCCCAGGTCTTCCAATCTTTGGCTCCGGTTTTCACGTCGTCCTTGTGGAGCACTTGTGCGGCCTTGGTTTGACCAACCTCGAGTTCTCGAAGCAAGATGAGATTGCGGCGATCCTCTTCAGTCAGAAAGCCTGCGGTTTAAGGGCTGTTGGGCAGCACAAAGGGTACGGCCAGCGCCGTCAAAACTGTAGGGACCCCGTTGATTAGGATGATCCACCTCCAACCTCTAGGAGCTTGTCAGTCGATGCTCCGGGACGGGGATTCTCTGCACACTTACCGCCATCCCGCGGTGCCGTCCAATTCACCGATGGTCTAAGCCACGAGACCTCTAAGCGCACCAGCTATCGCACTGGTGTCGTAGAAAAAAGCGTTGCGTAGCGATACGTTTCTCTTGTTGTAGAACATGGAAAGGTATAGGATAACGCCAGGGAAAACCCCGGCTTCAAAGTCGCCTAGGAGGAGTCGACAAGCGACGAGCGCAGCGAAGTTGTTGCAGAAGGCCGTGAACGTGGCCACAAGGCCCCAAGTGAAGACTAAGCCAGCTAGATAGCGAGCTGGCTGTAATTTTTAAAAACCCATTTTTGAAGGGGTCTCAAATAGCTGTGGACCGATCAGTACCCACTCTTACATCAGGGGTGGTAGGGGTCGGTGTTGAGTAGAGGGGGCTGCGTTCGACTTACACAGTATGTGACGAACAGAATACCAACAGCAATTCGATACTGATTGCCATCAGGTAGCATCCCAAGGTCTTCTTCAAAACCATACAAACGCGTATTGCCGATTTTCACTTGAAGCAGTCATCGAAACGCAAGAACGAATCGTAGGTTGCTAGGCCCACCTACCTCGATCCATGAAGTTCATCAAGTATATCCAGCAAATCATAGGGATGATCCGCATACCCAGCTTCCTTAACAGCCGCTTCTCCGTCTCTGCATCAACGGCGAGGGATGAACCTGCATTTTCGACCTTCACGATCTTTTCGGGCACTTATGGAGAAGAACCTGCTCTCTTTTTGTCAGGCGTACTCTGACCAGAGGCCTCTATCCCATTCATATTGACGAGAAGATGAGCAAGATTCGATTAAGAGATAGATCTTGAATTGTTGCGCGATTCAAGTAAAAACAATGACCCCTTATGTCGAGTCCAGAACAGCGCATCGCATCATCTACATCTTATAGATTCAAATTCCCCCTAGAATTCAAGCCCCGTGGGGTAACGAAGATGTGCCATGCTGCCACGACCTCTTGGCGGCTTGCCGTCGACGCTACTAACTCAGAATGTTTATCTTGACCGTGCATCTCTGTCATTGGCACGCCGAGGGCGTCATTTCGTTGTGTCGATCATCGCACCTGGGATATCATTGCGGGATCATTGATCCGGGAAAACGGATCGAATGTGCGAGTCGAGGCCGAAGCATTGTGGTAGAACTTGCATATCAATCTTACAGTGAGTCCTTGCGATTGCTAGGAGCTGCAGCACATGCTGTAGCATGCAACAAGATGCAGAGATCACGAAGATTGGCAGGCGAAAGAACTATCAAACGAGTCGAGTATCACTGGATCTCAAGTGTCCCTGACGATGTGCTAATTTCTGGCATCGGTCAGCGTCATCTGGCAGTACAAACCCAAGAAGAGGGGAATCTGGGTCGCCGGCTCGATCGATCTCAAGTCCGCCCGCTCTGCTCGCCAGGACAGGCTGCCAGCCCCAGGGTCTTGAGTTTACGCTCTGACGCCCTGATATGAAGTTGTGCCCGTAATTCAGCGGGTGGTTGTTGGCGTTTAGAACATCCAAGGTCCTTAGCATACGCAATTGGCTTGGCCTAAGTTCCGTGTAGCCGTGGCTTTTGATAGGGCCGACCAAGCTTTACCTATCGAAGTCAGTGTGGAAAATGAACTATATCTAATAGGCTGTTCTTCTGCATCTTGTCGCATTCTCGATATGCCGAATTGCCAATATCTTAGCCAATATCTTAGCCAATACACCGACAAGCAAAGACGAACAACCAGACCCATTGATGTGTAACAATAATGCCGAGAATTCTTCGGTCGACCGGAGTCGGCCTGGATTGATCCATCCGTAAAGGCAAAGACGAGGGCGTCGCATGCGTCTTGAGCCTTATGTGATGCGTTAGCGACAATTTTCAACTTGATTGTTGGGCACAAGGAGAGGTTTTCAACTTTGTGCCGGGCCTAGATAACGGGCGACTGGATAAGAAGCTGTGAAAAGGTAAAAAGCTCTGCGAAGGGACAGTTCAATAGGTTTGAAAGACGCTGGATTGATCCGGTTTCCGGTCGACACAAGCATACAATCCCCCTGCATGCTCGTCAGTCGTCGTTTCCCATTCAGGGTTTCCACCAGGGTCGTTTCAGGTGTAACGATTCAGAGCTCTTCTGCAGTGCTTTAGCTCGACTCGGAACTTCTACATAGATGGCGTCGCCACGGGCAGCAACCATCTCCTCGAAACTTACATTCTCGGTCATGGCCATAAGAACCAAACACCAACTACAAGACTTAAGCTGATTGCCTCCAACATGTATATCGTGTAGAAGTCTTGGTTGGCCCGAAACACTAGAATTGTTTGCTACAGGCATAGTTTGGCGACAATCCGACATTGTGGGCATATGGCGACAGCCGATTGGACACTCTTCTTCTCTTACACACCACTGCTGGGTCTTAGCAGCCTCTACACTGGCCTTGAAGCAGTAATTTGCTCTTTTTTCAGCCGTATGAGCGACGCCATTACACGTACTATAACTCTTTACTCCTGCGCGTAGGTCAAATTCGCTAGTGGCAATTGCACCGGCCCTGGTCATCAATCCAGCGATTGGATGATGGCTAGCCTAGGGGGGTACCTCCAACTCACGCAATGTGCCGGCTTGGTGGAGGAAATTTGCCTAGTAAAGCCTTGCTTCTTCAGTTTTCGCCATGACATGCGTGTTTACCTTCCGTTCGTGGCGTTCGTGCCTTTGGAGGAGTGGAGCGTAGATTCCAGGCCCTGAGGATGGAATTGCAAGGTTGATGAGACATAGCTTTGTGCAAGGAGTCAATGGACTTAAGTTTGTGCGACTTCTTGATATTGCTAAGCATCGACGTGAGGTTCTGGCCCCAAACTACTTCAGACGTGTACCTATGTAGTGTACTCTACTGTATCGCCTTAGCTTGTTCTTTGGTATTTACAGCTACAACGCTTAGTCACTACGTTTGACGTCCTTGAAACCAAACAGAGCGATCTAAATACTGTCAGATGTGATCAGACTAGGAGCTTGTGAGTCGAAACTTACAGTCAAGTCATGCTTAGCTTATACACATCAAAACCTTACTTAGGGCAACCCTTGCCCCATCCAGTTGTCGGGTCACAGCAGTTAGCACTGCACGTAGCCTGGATATTACTAGGGCAGAGGTTTCCATCTGCAAAGCGGATCTCTCCGCCAGTCTTAGTGCCAGGGACAGCATGAGTCCACCCGTCCTGGCTTTGGCGCGCCTTCCTGTCGCGAAAGCAACAGTTGTTGTCGGTCCATTTGATCGTGCATTCAGCAGAGATAGCCGTAGCAAAGATGCTAATAGCAGCAATGATTGTAGAGATGATGATGTTGGAATGCATGTTGGCGAGGTGAGTAAGGCGAAGAAGCGCTTCAGAAGTCTTTGTATAGAGCGAGAGTGGAAGTAAGAACGAATGTAGTTGCCGTTGGAGCTGAGAGTGGTGACGAAAAATACCGATAGAAGAAGTACGAGTTTTTATAGGCATTTTTAAACCTTCGAATGACCAGGAGCCTTTGCAAACAAAAACGAGAACACCCAGAAAACGTCTAACGCAGTGTTTACAGATTCGGTACCCGTGCGTTTCCTGGGGCTTAGATGCGTTCACAGCGGTAGTATTTAGAAAGGTAACGCCGTCGGCGGAGAAGCAGAGTCCGTGTTCTCAATGCGAACCAATACCGGTGCTTGTTGAAAGTGTGAACCCGCCCTGATCTGGTAGACTTCGTCAAGGACCGCTTCTGATTCGCTGAACACCGCTTACAACCAATCAGAAGTAAGCCACTGACTAGCCCACTAGGGTTAGGGGGGGGGGGGGG
>JUDZ01009502.1:0-24868 GCA_000812845.1 Stagonosporopsis tanaceti | reverse complement strand
TGGCGGGCGGCGTGCGGGACATGGCGGCGGCGGCAGTGCAGTGCAGTGCAGTGCAGTGCAGTGTGTCGGGGCGGCAGTGCGGGTGCTGTGCTGCTGGTGCTGGGCTGCTGGGCTGCTGGGCTGCTGGGCCGCGGGCGTTTCTCGTGCTGCCGCGCTCAACACCAAAAGTTAGCGCTGCAGGGGTGCTCGCTACGCACAGTCATTTTCACGAAAATGCACCCCACTCTCACCACCAGGACTTCGCACCGCGCCGCCTGAGCTTCTCGCACCACCCCCGCCGCCCGCGCCGCCGCCGACACCTCGCAACCATGGCTGCCGCGCCCTCCGTCGCCGAACAGCATAGCCTGCTGCCGCAGCTGATGCCCAACCTCGACCGCCACCTGCTGTTCCCGCTGCTCAACTTCTCCAGCGACGAGGAGGCCGAGCAGACGCCCGAGCAGAAGCAGCTGCTGCTGGCCCTGCTGAGCCCCACCAACATGACCGACTTTGTCGGCCAGCTGCACCAGGACGTCCACGGGCTCGACGACATGCCCGCCGAGTTCACCGCCAAGCGCGAGCAGGTCCTGAGCAAGCGCGACGAGCTCGAGGCCGCCACCGCCCGCATCTCGGAGCTGCTCGACGACGAGGCCGTCGTCACCAACCTGCGCTCCGACAAGGCCCAGAACCTGCAGTACCTCAAGGACAGCCACGGCGTCACTCTCGACGACGTGAACCGCCTGTACGAGTTTGGCCAGTTCCAGTACAGCTGCGGCGTCTACCCGCACGCCGCCGAGCTGCTGTACCGCTTCCGCGTCCTGGTACGCTGGCTCCTGTCCCCGTCCCCCGCATCTGCTAACTAATGGCCCCAGACCACCGACGGCGACAAGGAGCGCGAGGCCACCTGGGGCAAGCTGGCCTGCGAGATCCTCTCCGTCAACTGGGACAGCGCCATCGAGGAGATCAACAAGATCAAGGAGCTCATCGACACACGCCTGTTCAGCAACCCGCTCGCCCAGCTGCAGCACCGCACCTGGCTGATCCACTGGTCGCTGTTCCCCCTCTTCAACCACGAGCCCGCCCGCGAGGCCCTGACCGACATGTTCTTCTCCCCCGCCTACATCAACACCATCCAGACAAACTGCCCCTGGATCCTGCGCTACCTGGCCGCCGCCGTCATCACCGGCCGCAGCCGCGCCCGCAACTCGAATCAGTACCAGCGCCAGCTCAAGGACCTGATCCGCATCGTCCGCCAGGAGGGCTACGAGTACACCGACCCCGTCACCGACTTCATCAAGGCCCTGTACATCGACTTTGACTTTGAGGAGGCCCAGAAGAAGCTCGGCGAGACCGAGGAGATTCTCAAGAACGACTTCTTCCTGCTCGCCGCCGCAGACACATTCATCGACGCCGCCAGGCATCTGATCTCGGAGAGCTACTGCAAGATCCACCAGCGGATCGACATCAAGTACGTCCAGCCACAAGCCTACCATTCGTGCCCTACAGACACTAACATCCTCCCAGGGACCTCTCCACCCGCCTCGGCCTGTCGCAAGATGAGGGCGAGAAGTGGATCGTCAACCTGATCCGCGACACACGCGTCGACGCCAAGATCGACTACCAGGCCGGCACAGTCGTTATGAACCACCCGCCGCAGAGCGTATACCAGCAAGTCATCGAGCGCACAAAGGGCGGCTTCTTCCGGACACAGGTCCTGAGCGCAGCGGTCGCAAAGTGAGCGTCGCGCGCGCAAGCATACAGCATGTAGGGGACCAGCATGGATGCATAGATAGACAACTTTGGGAGACAAGAAAGGCTGCCGCTCCTGGGGAAGCGGCGCGATGGCAAAAAGTCTGGGCGTTTGGGCTGCTTCTTCCGAGATCATGACAAGGCGAGGTGATGGCGAAGTGTGTGTGGATGAGGAGAAAGTGTTCACGTAATGCATGCATGGCCACTGGCGTCTTGTGTGAGCCTCGCGGCTCTTTTCTTCCGAGGTTAGGACGCAGCGGGACGCTGTACTATAGACGAATGAGAATGAGACGAATGAACAAAGACTGACGGACTGTGGTGGTGGTGGTGGTGTGTCACTCAGAAGTATGTGGGAGTGCGTTCCATGTCTTTTCTTGGATTAAGCGACTGACCGCGAAGTAACTTCTGCCAAACCACCTACCAAATCAACCCCCCAGCATCAAGCGCCGCGAAAGAAAAAGAATCGTAACCAAGGCCCGCCTAGCGACAGGAAAGAAGAGAATTATCCTCCACCAAAACACCAGCATTCCCAGCTACATGCTCACATGAACCACATCTGCACAATCTACACTGCCATCAGCTCCCCTACACATCAAAGCACCTTCTCCTCCTGCCCACTCACCTCCCTTCCCTCCCGCTCCTCCCTCTCCACCATCCCACCCACTGTCGGAGCCGGGGGCTCATAATAACCACTCTCATCCCCAACGGAGCTGGAGCTGCTGACGCGCGTAAACAGCGTAGACGGTGTGGGCCTCGGTGTGAAAGTGTCAATCGGCCACGAGGAGAACGTGCCGTCCGTGAAGGTGGCTGTCGAGGGGAACGGCGTCTCGGAGGGGATGTCAACGGACCACCAGGAGGAGAAGAAGCCGTCCGTAGTGGACGAGGCGGGCGGGGGGTCGTAGCCTCCAGTGCTGGAGAGGTCGAAGGAGGTTGGGGTCGAGTCGGAGAGGGTGCTTGTTGACCGTGTCGAGCGGGACGAGGGCGTGTACAGCGACCGCGAGGACGTGCGTGTGCTGGTAAGGGTGAAGCCCGTGGGCCAGGGGGGGAATGTGATGGAGGGCCTGGGGGTGCGGGTGGATGATGGCCGGGTTGAGCTTGCGGTTGTGCTAGCTAGGGAGAGGCTACTGCTGGATGATGAAGGACGCCGGGATGAGCGCGAGCGCCGGCTGCTGGACGAGGACGTTGGGATGCTGAAGGTGACGCTGGGCGGGAAGATGAATGTGATGGTTGAGGGCAGGTCAGGGACAGACTTGGATGGGTAGTAGATTGGCGTCGAAGAGGGCGTCGGTGTGGTCGTGTAGCTTGACGGGAGTGGAGTGAAAGTTGAGTATGAATAGGGGTACGAGTATGAGGGTGAATACGAGTACGAGGAGTAGCTGTAGCTGTAGCTGTAGCTCGAGCTCAAGCTCGAGCTCGAATATGGAGTGACCGAGGATGCAGTGCTGATGTCAGTCGGTAAAGTGAATGTGTTTATCGGCACAGAGGTCGATTTGCTCCAATTTGTCGTGCTTGAAGATGGTGCAGGCGCGTAGTAGCCTGAGGTGGTGTCATCAAAGGGATAGGTGAACGTCGACGACGCTGTAGTTGTGGGCCAGCTGTAGGTAGAGTCCGTGCCGTTGCTGTACGGTGGTGTCGTAGTTGGCAGATAAGAAGACCAGGGGCTTGTCGAAAGTGAGAAGCTGATTGGAGGGCCAAAGCGAGATGTCGAGGTTCCGACAGAAAAGCTGGTCGCAGTGGCATCCGTAGAGGTGCTGATGGCTGGCTTCGGAGTGCTGGAGGGCGAGATGTTAGTGCACCAAATCACACCTTCATCTGTGAGCATGCAAGAAGTGGTGACTAACTTTGTGCTCGGAACAGTGATCTCTGAAGTTACAGACGTGATGACTGTAGTCACGATTCTGCTGGTGACGGTTACAGTGCTCCGGACGATAGTCGAGTTCCACAGTCCAAAAGAGCCTGAGCTAGTGGGGCCCGTTGATGATAAAGTGCCAGTACTGAGGAATGGCGACGTGGTAGGAGGGAAGTCACCATCAGAGGTGCTGCTTGGAACAGGCGGGGAGTACGGAGGTGGCGGAGAATAGTATTGGCGTGGGTGAACATGTGGAGCGCGGACTGCTTCCCAGTCAGCCATGCTGAACTGACGTCTAGGAATTGGACAAAGAAGCGCACGATTCCTAGTAGCTTCACGGCAACTTACATGGCGCACGCGCGGCGGCGGCTGCTACAATGGCGGTAGCCAAGAAGACGCAGCTGCTGAGCTTCATACTGGATGCTGGTGGAAGTATCGAGAAACGAGCGTTAGGAACGAGAGACAGTGTCAGAATGAATACACCTCCAGTCAGTGGTCTAAGTGACAATAGCACTGGGGAAGCCCTTTATATGCATCACATCGTTGACTCTACTGGCAGCTTTCGTCAAATCGTCGGTCGAAGGTGCCGCAGAGTGTGCAGCCAGCCGTCGAGTCCGCGCACAAGGTTGCAATGCGGAATCATGCTTTGTACAATCTATCCTAATTTACGGGTCTGTCAGAGATAGCTTGAGAATTATCTCCAGCCATCGTCGATGTTATGGAACTAGGATGTGGTGGAGAGCCGCCGAGAGGTTGTGGTTGGCTTGAACACCAGCTGCGTGCCCAGCACATGCTGATGGCTTTTCCACGATTCCTGGCTGAACAGCCTCAGCTACTTCCATGAAGGTGTTACAACCTGTTAGCATTCTGGGGCGCAGCCTGGGGAGTGGCAGCGCGGCCCCCAAAAGGATCAAGTCCACATATGTGACACAGCAGAACCAACAGCGCCACCCGTCGTGCATGTGTATGAGGAAAAGACTGACGGTGTTGAACAGCAGCATTGCACTCAGGTAACAATGCCTACCTGAATCGAAACGAGAACAACCACGGGCTCGTTCTCTGGGCAAAGTGTAGTTGCAAGCGGATCGACTGATGTCGGCCAAAAATGAGAAAGCGGACCTCGCCGTTGATGGTGCCAGGTGGCGCAGTTTCGTCTGTCGAGTTGATGGCCGAGGTATGGCAAGCAGCTGACAGATGTCTGCCAAAGAAGTGACCCTTGACTGCTTGATGCCGAACTGCAGTCGTCAGGGCCGCACATACGGTGGCACGGGTCAAACGTTAGGCACCTCTCTGCTTTGGGTAATTGACGCAGACAAGTCGGAAAAAGCAAAAAACCGTTCTGCTACCTTGAGGTGCCTCGTCTTGACACTCGATGGCTTGTGCAGCCGACAACGTGCGAGGTTGCTAAAGTGTAGTCTCAATAGCGTGCATGCTGACAGCCTGCGCTCATGGCCGCCACTTCGACCGCACTCTAGCGCCATCAACCCAGATCGCAAGGCTTACTGCGGTTGTTGCACAACAGTCGTGAGCTATGTTCGGCGGCCTGGTCCGAACACAGATACAGGTACCTGATATGAGGCTGGATGGGGATGCGCAGGGTCGCACAGTTGATTGCGGTAAGATTGCCCTGAAGCCCAGCCTCGGGACCGTCGAGCTCGAGTCGGTGGCGGATTCCTGTCCAACGGCCTCGACGCGAACGAACATGGTTCGCGTTGCTGCAGTGAGTATTGCCTTGCGACGCTTTGTTGTGCAGGCTGAGGAAGGTGTGACCTGGTAGCTAGGTCAACGCTCGTCGTTACCCGCAAAGCTTCGCGTCGTTAATTGTACTGAGAGATTCGTCAACCTAGTCTGCACGACGAGGTGTGATGTCGCGTTCGAGTACGATTGGTAGGAATAGACTGTTACATGTACTCAACGGTCCGTACGGCAGAGACCGCTTGCAACATCTGGTACAATGGTCGCACACGTGCCGATGTTCTGTGACTTCATTTGTCATAAGTAATTAGTGGGGAGTGCAGTATCTGGTGCTTTCATGCATGCCCAAGCGTGATAGGTAGTAGCAGCACTGCATCATCTGGCTTGAATCACAAGGGCTCCGCAGTTCCAAAGTCGAGTCGGCCTAATCTGGTCAAATGGGGCACATGCGACAAACGATTGGACGACCAGTCTAGCAGGCATATGTGACGAAGCACGAAATCCATGGTAGAGGGATTTTCATAGTGGTCGCATAGCTGGATTAGACATGCAATACGCTCTATTTAAAGACACAGCCGATTGAGTCGACGTACTCTGGACAAGTTTCCAACATCACAAGTCGTCAAGAGAAGGAGGTCGTTTTGGGTAGCAGCCAGGCGACTGCACAAATAATATTATATAGCTAAGCACCTCAGCTAGAGGGGAGAGACGCCGCTCAGGGCGACCTAAAAGCGCCGATGTAACAGATCGCGGTGTATCGTTTTAGGCCGCGCCAAAACGCCCTGGAAAGATTCGTGACTTTCGTAACAAAGAAACAACAACAAGGGTATCGCTCGGATCCATCTAAAAATGTGTGTGGACGGAATCAATACCCATCGCGTACCAAAAACCGAGGTATACAGAAATGCCACCAAAGGCAATGCGCAATCGAGAATGAACAAAAGTGCAAAAGTCGACTAATCCCAGTTTACGAAACTTGAGCCATCAACAAGCTGCTCGTTGCTCTGATCATCACCAGGCTGGGCAAAGTCGGTTGACTGGAAGTCGAAGAAAGCACCGTACCCCTCGTTACCAGGAGTAAGAAATGATTCATTGGTGTACAAGCCTGCGGAAATCGGCGCACATGGGTCAGCAGTGCTTTCAGATTTGATGCCAGTCTGAGGCATGCTGAGCGTCATGTTGCTACCTGACTTCAAAGCCTTGGGCGAGTAGTTCGGGTTGTAGGTGTACGTCGGGGCGAAAGGCTGCGCGATGTGTTCACTGCCGCTCATAAACATGGCAGTGCGAGGATCGTTGGGGTCGAGGACGGATCCAACGAACTGCTGCGACTCAGCCGGCAGCGCCATCGACAGAGGGTTAGGACCACTAAGCATCTGCGAACCCAGAGAATAGTTCATGGGACTGAAGGTTGAGACAGGTGTCTCACTGTCTGCCTGCAGCTGTGGCGTGCGCTGACCGGATCCGGACAAAGGCGAGGCCGCATCAGTGTAGGGTGAATTGGGTTGTTGCTGTGCAAATGATGGACCGCGGGATAGAGCTGGTCTGGACTGATCATCAGCACCTGCTTGAGCTGGCAGCGACATCCTTCGTGCATCCTGAGATGTTGAAGCACCCTGTTGCATTGACGAATCCATGGCGGCTGGAATAGCAATAGAAGCTGAGCGCTGATGCGGTCTTTGAGGAACATGGTACGGAGATGAGCGAACGCCCTGGGGCTGTGCTGGCTGCTGCTGCTGTTGTTGGCCAAAATTCTGAGATGTCTGCTGGTTGAACGGCTGTGGTGGCATCATGGTGGGGTTGAGCCAGTTGTTCTGACCAAAGGCGGCATTGTTTTGTGGTGACATCTGACCTCCGTAGGGCTGGAAGGAAGGGTTCTGATACTGCGACATAAACATGTTCCTTACTCCATGCTGCGTCGCGATGTAGTCATGCAACTTCTTATTGAACATGACAGAAGTGGTGTGCAGGTGAGCGTTCAATCGTTGGTACTGGGTCGGCAGGTCATCATCCTCCTCCTCATACATCTCTTCGTTAATAACATCTTGCTCAGTAACACGTAGGGCGCGACCAGTACGCTTCTTATGAATCTCAGATGCCCTTCGTGCAGACTCAATGCGTGCCTCTAGGCTACGGTCACTGCGCCGTGAGGCAGCAATGTAAGCACTATCAGACATCAGCGATGAACATCAACTAGAAGACATTGAAAACATACCGCTCTTGATTTTCCTCGTGAGTGCGCTCCGTCTTTACCGGGCGGGTCGCCGTGAAAGATCTTCTTTCGGCAGGCATGTTTCAGGGTCCAACGAATTGGTGGTGTGGCAAAAGCTCGGATAGCGGTGGGACCGGCTAACAGAAAAGGTGGGCACAAGGTGTGTACCTTACCAACAATGATCAACGGCAGCAGCAGTTACGAGTTGCGCAACACGTAGCTACAACAAGGACTGGCACCGATGGTAAGAAGGGTGCAAGCAGTCAGAGGGAGAGGCGGAAGATCGGAGAGGGGTGCGTGGCGATTGTCCTGGCCGGGCGCGGGAGGAGTTAAGGGACGACTATTGGGCCGATTGGAAGACTCGGCAGAGCTAAAGCCGTACGTATCACAACGCAACAGAGCGACCACGAGGCCTAAAGCGGGTAGTCGATTAGGTGATGGCGGATAGAGATGGAGCGAAGCCCAAAAGGTGCGGGGCTGGCGGAAAGTGGCAGTGGTTCCTGGGGCTGGAGATCGAACAACAGTGCGCGATTGCGATGCTCACCGATTCTCGATACTAAGCGGGACGTCGAGCCGATCAGATCGAATTTGGGATTTCCACGTTGGCAGATTGGTCCGAGCGAGACGAAACCTGGGTAACTGACTGCTCCGGAAGACTGATCGTGTGTGTACCTGGCAGTACCGCAGACGATTGCTTCCAACGACGAAGTGGTGGTCGGGGGACGTGCTATGCACGTGGGTAGGAGTGACTAGGAAGTGCGAACGGCTTACGTTCGCAGCTTACTGGTCTGGTTCGTGGTGGATGAAAAGATCCAACGAGTGCTTGTGAGAACTCGAATGTTTCGAAGGTCGACAAGGCAAAATTCCCAGAACTCGAGCTGAGGGAGGAGGGACTGATAAAGAGCGTTCCCGCATCTCTGCGGCGCCGACCAACCAGCAACGGCGCGAGTGGTTCCGGCGCCAGTCCGCCGCTTAGACAGTTAGGGTTGCAGGTCGGCGGCGAAGGTGGAGAGGGGCAGGTGGCTGCTGCGCCCAGTAGCGGACAGACATGGGTCAGACAGCTCACCACGCAGCGCTGGCTAAACTGGCGATCGGAGCACGCTAGGATCTTGTAGTACCTTCCCCACGATAAACGAGAAGATGCGTAAAGGGACATTCGGCGACTGACGTCGGGCGAACCTCGTAACAACGGTCGCTGGCGATCCGCCACTGGCTGACAAAAGTGACAGTTCTGGACGCGAGGCTCGCCATTTTCCCACTCCAGTCACGTCTGCCCACAAGTATTATTCCCAGATTTCGCCGAGACTGGTCGCAGTGCATAGCCACTCCTCACAGGCCCCTCAGGAGGGAAAAGCACTGTAGGCTTGCACAACTGAGCACTATCGGAAACACTCGAAATCTATCACCACGCGTGTAAAGTGGACCTTAAGATTACACGGAATGCGGTCCAGAGGCCCATCGTTCACTCCTAGCGTGAGCTGTTCCGAAACCGGTAGCATTTCTCCCAGTAGCGAGCGGAACTTAAACTGCCCACACATATGATGTGGGGTAGAAACTGGCTGTTGTGGCCGGAGCGTGTCGTACGTAGATGCTGCGAGGCGACGCAAGGTTAACTTGGAACGCTTGCAGCTCTGCGGAATCTGCGACAATTGTCATGCCGCAAATTCGACAGACCCGCTGTCTAGTTTGATTGAAAGACAGGGGAGCCCCCATTCAGCGATCGAGGCAGATAGGCGAGCGCAGCATGAGGTTAGCTCCGATGAGATCGAAGCTCTTCCTGCGGACCGCTTGCAGGCTTTTCCAGCGATTTGACCCGGAAATCTGCATACTCCCAATCACAGTTGGCTGGAAGGGCCCTTCCGTCTCCTCGGAGCCTTGCGCCCATTGTTTTTTTGCCCGTGTGCTACACGACGGCAAATCTCAAGCCGCGCGATAGATCCAGGGGTGGTTACCGCACGTTCCTTCTCCGTGGATACAGCAAGCCTCGCGCGAGGCTATGACACCATATTGCTGAACTGTCTCTGGTAAGGTGAAGAGAAGCTCCTCACCCGTAGCGTTCGCCATAGTTCTGTCTGCTACAAACCGTGCACCTACAGATACGTCACACGGCGATAGGATTTCGGTGAGTTCAGAAAGCTGCGTTGTCTGTGCGTGCCCCACCGCCAGATCGTTGGGACCCAAGCGTGCCAAACCACCCCAACTGCAAGGATGGGTTTAGGAGACGAAACAGACTCTTTTGCGAAGGAGCTAAGATCTAGGAACACGTCAGATTCATCTCTCCCGCTGTGGAGCCCGATCTGAAAGATGTGCCGACTGGCAGTAATGATGACAGTTCTGTTCTGTGTTCTTGTGTGCAGGGCGATCACTGTGGTCTCTTCCGCGACCTTAAGAGTTCGCGGTGACAAGCTATAAGCGCACTGAAGATGCGTCATTGGTGAAGACCCAAGGGCAGTGCACCAAGCTCGACAAGGCCCGTCTTGCTTCATAACCACCTCGTATGCTGCCAGGGGCTTCACCCTTCAGGTATGAACGCTGTGCCAGAGATCAGCCTTATCCAGCACTTGGGATGGGTACCTCCCCCGACTTTGTGAAGCAATTGGCCCATTGGCTCGCGGAATTGCATCACACTTACAATACAGGGCTCAGACCAGTCGAAAATCATCGGTGAAGTGCACACAATTATTCCACTCGTGGTTCAACTGCTTATCGTTCGAGAATCACACCACAGATGCAGCTAGTTACATCATCTTTACTACAGAAACTGACGTAGAGCTATTGGTTTGCGACCGGACTTGTGCTGCGGACAGCCACACCTGAAGTGGTAAAGGCTGAGACATGCTGTTTAGCTCCGATCTTAGCTGCAGGATCGCGCAGATGCCTGTGACCAGTCGGTAACGGTCCTCCTCTTCGTGAATCGATCTCGGTGCAGCACCCCTCTCTAGGTAAAATCTCCTTGACAATCCTTCGATTGCCTACCCCATCGTATCTGGAAAGTAAGTGTGGACATCGGAAAACCCACAAGCCTAACAAGATTCGTCGTGGTGCCGGGTGATATTACAGGTTGCAAGTTTTAAAGACTGACTGCTGTTTGGATAGTACCTGTTGCACGATGTTGCAGGAACAGCTCCTTGGGAGGGACCTAGGCCCGCCAGGCTGCGCACTACGTTCACGGCTTCGCGGCTCTCACCCGTCCGCCCGAGTGCTTCCAAGCCAGATCGCTAGGCTTTTGACCCGCCAATACTTTTGTAGCACGCCACGCGAACATGCTCTAAACCTCCCTCATGCAGCCTGTCTATCACCTCCTTGCTTGCCTATGCGAATCGAGAAGGAGTCTCGTTTGGGTTGATTGCAGCCCCTTGGGCAGTCCTGAGCAGATCAAATGGGCTTTGTCTCCCTGATCGACACGAACATATTCGCAACGGCAACGCCCAGCCGTCTTTTTGGCGTGTAGCCAACATGCAGTTTGCATAGCATTGAACGCTTTAAGAGAAAACGGTAAGCTTCTCTCCACTTCCGATGCAGCCACCCGTCCAACCAAGTGTCTCAAACCCCCACGAGAAGATGCTATCAGTCGCATGTACCGCCAACCTTGACCTTACTATCGGCTACCGGCTGCAACTCTGTATTTAGGCGCACGCTACATCCAACGGCCCGTGGTAAACCGCAACCATGTCGCAGCTGGAGGAGATCGCTTCTGGATGGCCAGTGACCGCTCCGCGGACAGGCTCCATGGACACATCACTGTGTCAGTGCCTGGAAATTCGAACGCTGAGTTTGGCTACCGGGAACACGTAAAACAGATTCCCGGGCATGTCATGCTAGTCAGACATGTTCAATGTCCTAGCAAAAGATCCATGGTTCCAACGGTGCATTCACATAATGAAGTCCCTGAGAAGGTAACAACGAGGAAAAACTTCGTACAGGTAGAACAGTACTGCTTCTGCCATTATTATGATCATGGATTCAGGTAGTCTGTCGGATCCAAACACGGGCTGCACCTACAACCACCTGGCACAGCCGAGTGTAAAAGGAAGAAGTCAAATCAGGTTTCACGACGAGCAACTGTTGATAACTCCGACAATTTTGGTCTTTGTCTGACTTCTTGTCTATCATTGGCCACTTCAAAACCTTAAGATGTTGGTTTACCAAGTCTGAGTAACCACCTTAGGGTACGCCTCACAGATCACCGCTCGAGCTAGCTGGCTAAATCAGATCACCCTCTTCATCTCATGTATGTACGATAATAATTACGCAGTCATATGCAACAGACTATCAGCAGTTGGGAAAGGCTTGCAG
Organism: Stagonosporopsis tanaceti; assembly: GCA_000812845.1. Taxonomy (NCBI): domain Eukaryota; kingdom Fungi; phylum Ascomycota; class Dothideomycetes; order Pleosporales; family Didymellaceae; genus Stagonosporopsis; species Stagonosporopsis tanaceti. Next base: position 13,094 of record JUDZ01009502.1, on the reverse strand, counting down.
CTCAACTAAACTTTGGATACGTGCAGGTGGAGTAGCTACTAGCGCAATGGGGTGGGGTTCAAGCAAGTGAGGTATCGCGCGCCAGTGTCATACTGACAGCGTTCTCAAGCCTATTGCTGCGGCTGAGTGTAAAAGAAGCACTTGCTCAACACGTTGCCCGGTTGGTGCCGAAACATACATGTGCCGAGCATTTCGACGTTCGGCATTCAAAGCCGCTCCCGTGCGAACATGCCGCCCACACAAGCGAGGAGATGAGCCGTGCCACAGCGAATTTGTGGAGCAGGGTTGTTTTCTGATTAGCCATCGGCTTTGAAGCCCTTTTTGACACGCGCGTATTTGTGACGAAGGGTGAGTGGAGCTCGATCCTAGAATTTGCTTCAGCTTCGAGCATGTGGTTCTCGAGGTCTTTGTCGATAACACTCGGTAGTTGATACGAGCAATTTCAAGTATTTCTCTAACAACCCGATAATGATGTCCGAGTAACTAGGCCATATCTATCCAGCCATAGACTTCAAGTCCAGGTGTACGCCGGAGCTCTCTCCAGCGAACCGCCGTATAACATCCACCACTGCATCTGAACGGCTCAACATTGGTACATGATCACCGTCGATTACTTCAACTTCGAATCGTGCGCCCTCCTGGTCAATGTAGCTCTGCGCAAACGCCGGACTGACGCTATTATCGGAGTGACCCACAACATACAGCGTTCGAAATGTTCCATCATACGGTATGTAGGTACCAGTAGCATTAAGTGCCTTGAAACTTGACGGAAGGAGCTGTGATTTCCAGTAGTCTGCTGTGGGGGAGTCGAGGAGGTTATAGAAGGTAACTTCTGGAGGGTAGGTGACCAGATCCAAATCCCAGGTGACATGAGTTGGGTTGCCGTTGGGAGAAACGTGGTAGTTGAAGAATGGAGCACCAATGCCGCGGATGTCTGGACGCGGTGGACTCGCGGTGACCTCGGCGATGGTTGGGATATAGCCCGAGAGCTGGGGTTTTTCAGCAACAATCAACAAAAGACTGCACAGGGGGACTACGAACCATTACAAGTCCCAAAACCCGACCTCCTGTTGTCGTTGTGGGCGTGAGAGCCGAGCTGTAACTCTCAAAGTCTCTGACAGCTTCCATGATGACTGTTGCACCATAGCTGTTGCCAATCAGGACTACATCTTCACCAGCATCCAGTCGGGCCACCAGCAGTTCTGTTACTGCGTCCACGTCGGCTGTTCTTTCGATGTCTGCAACATCATAGCCCACAGACGGCAGGTCGACCATGTCAATGTGGTCATAGCCGACGTTCCTGAGCCTGTCTGTGACTTTGTCGTAGACAGTGGCCCTGTGAAAGGCTCCGGGTACCAGAATCAGTGCAGGTTTGCTTGTACCCTCAGCAAAACTTGTTAGTAGGAAAGAGGCGCTGATGCGGAGAAATAAGGCCCACGTGTGAGCCATGACAAGTAGGTGGGAGCCTTCTGCGATTCCAAAAGTTTCCAGTATTTGTATACTGTATCATGCTACATATCACCTTGCGTTCGCTGCGCTTACATGACGCTTTGCTCTGTAGAAAAAACTGATGCCGTCAGAGCGGTGCTCACCGCCGATTCAAGTGCCTAAAATGATCAAAGTTGAAAGGGGCCCCTTACTGAGGGAGTGCTTCGCCGGACTCCTGCAGGTCTAGTTTACGCCCTGCTGAGTCTGCTTGATTGTGACAACTGCCGGTAGAGGTAAAGCACACGTGGTTGAAGGATTGATGCGGCGCGGTAGTTAGGTAGTGTGAACCAAGCCAAGGTGAGAATCATAGCGTCTCATAATTATTCTGACCTTCTACATATGGGATTGACGTTGTGTGCCAATTTTAGATAACAGGTCTTGTCCTTTCGGCAGTAATGGTCTACAGCAGAGCGACTTTCCGTCACCACTCAGCTTCTGAGCATTGAGCAATCCAGTACAATCGTTCTTCAGCGGTCACATGTAGAGCTCAATCTGTACTAGAGACACATATCAGAATCGTAATACGGTCCCGTGTTCGAGAGGAAACTTCGTCCGTAGTGAACGTAGTCATCATCGTGAGCTGAAAGAGGGACCCTTATACGCAGCGACGAAATTACTATGCTGTCAGCTCAAGACGTTGCGTATCTACAGTATTGTTCCACTCTTGCTTGACTTCGTCGTTGCACTTTTTGGCATCCCTAAGAGGACAGCGATTTTGCATTGAGGACGTCGCGCATTGTCACCCGTAGCATTGCTTCGACTCGGGCTCACATCGACAGAGGGTCGATGCGGTCGCTACGGACAGTTCTTAGGAACACCCGCTCTTTGAGCTTGGAAGAGGTGCAAGGGTAGCGAAGGAAGATGCCTTCCTAGCTCCTCCCAGGTTGCGAGGATCTGCCAGGATGGAGGCCGACATGCGAATCCTAAACATCTTTGCGCAGAGGCGGGCTCCAACGCATTGCAGGTGACATGCCAAGAGAATAGGAGTCGCTGTAATTGAACATGTCGCCCTCGTACGAGAGACTTGAATTCCTAGCCAGTCCATCCCTATTGTAAGCACGACTACAAGCATCGTACATGAAAAGTTCGATATTTCGGGCCTGTTGGGGGCCGGACAACGTGTTCGCCGACCACCGACAGGCTTCGCCCAATCTCTTCCTTCAGCGGCAGCGTCACGGGGCGCACGGAGTCCGCATAACAGCATAGCCGAAAGCACGTAGATACCATCAAACCTGTACAAGACGTGAAAACAGTCGTCCGGACGAGTTCTCTTATGTGACGAAAGACTTTTGCGCTGGGGCGCAGCTTGGTATGGCATATTGGATGTGCAAGCAATGGCCTCCACGTCAATGTACCACGACTCCACCATCGCACCTTCGCCCATATTGAAATATCTATATCAACATCTTTACCCAATACACCTTGATACCAACGACTTAATCACCATTATAGAAATACCACCAGCTTAGCCTGTCCGCAAATGATGACTACAGAAATGCGAGGTCCATATGTGGGGACTGGCCCTTCGACGAGCGATCAAGAGCCTGCCATCGAATTGAAGCGGACAATCACCGGAAGAGAGATTCGCTCTGGGCCCAATGTCTCTTTTACAGAGATGTTGAAAGCGTTGATTCCTGCGGCGTTGATGATTGTTGCCATTCTCTGGATCAATGCGTCTCACGTGTATGGTGTGTTCCACCATTAGGGAGCATACGTTCACAGGGCGACTGTAGCGTTGGCAGATTTCGACGGAAGCAATTTCGGTAGCGCTTTGCGGTTATCAGCTGCCATGAACAACGGGACATATGGAAACCCTACCTACGTCAGCGTCAACACCGCCGGTTCCTCACCCGAGCAGATTCGTCACGAGGTGTTCAAGGGCACATACTGGGCTGCGATTGTTGTGGAGGCTGGAGCAACTAGTCGATTCGAAGACGCTGTAAATGGTTCAACCCGAACCTACGACCCGAGCAACGTTTACACCTACCATTTGCTCGACGCACGCTACTACACTCTTTACGCCTCGAGCATCTTGTCCTCTGTCATCACTACCACATCGGCTGCCTCCGGAGTCTTCAGCGCCCAGTACATCGCGCCGATCATCTCTAGAGGTCAATATGCGAATACAACTGCAGCATTGTCCGTATTGTCCGGCCCTGCTCGCGCTGTCGAGAGGCCAGCGGCCTCTCAACTTTTCGGTGAACTTGACGACAAGGCCTTCATCAACACTCTTGGAGCGGTCCTTCCCATATTGATGCAATTCTTTTTCATCATGGCTTGGAATGGCGTGTGCAACGGCATGCATCTCTACGCCGCTTATGATCTAAGAACACACATTCTCGCCCGCTTATTCTGGAGCACAGTCTGGCCAGTCTTCACCAGCCTGTGTACGGCTGGTTGGACCTTCGCTTTCCGAGGTTCTTACCACATAGACGCAAAAATGTTCTTCGCTATCTGGACCGTGACCTGGGTGTTTAGCATGATCATCTTCGATGTGCTAGATATCATAACCGGGTTTATTCCCATGGCTTTTGTGCCATTTCTGTTTCTCACCTGGGTCGTCTTCAACGTTGCGGCCACCATAGGATCTCCCGATATCCTGAACCACTGGTACCGCATCAGTTATCTCTTCCCAAGTCTGCATTGGTACAGGACGTTCATCACCATCATCACATCAGGCGCATACAACAACCTGCGCTATACACTGCCCGTTCTAGCAGCGTGGCTGGTGCTGATGAAATGTTTGAGCCCGTTTGCAACAAAAAATCGTGTCAGGAAGGCACATGAGGTATTCCGCTGGTACAATGAACGCGACGCCATCGGCGGTCCCCACTAGTTTGATCTTATCGCCATGTCGTCTCGTCTCCAGCATCTTTTGTCGATTCAGCGCAGCATACCCTAGAATATCTAACATACTCTCTCACTGGTATATCGATTTTCACTCTATTTGCTCCTTCTTCGCGACCCAGGTGATACCTCTTTTCACCAGTCCAACGTACCACTCGCTATCCCAGGCTCCACCGAAATGACCCAACGCAATATACACGCTTTTGCCTCCTTCATATTCCTGACACCAAGCAAGTGGATGGTCATCACCATGTTTGCCTCCTTTGAAGCTACTCGTATCGCCTCTTAGCAAAATCCGGAGATTGGAATTCTGGGCTGGATGCGACTTGAAATTATACCACTCGTCCATCCATTTTTCCGGAGGATTCTCGTCGCTGGTGATGGGATGAGAGGCGTCCGACACTATCAGCGAACCACGTTCAGCATCGGGGTGCATGTCGAAATGTGCACCAATCAGCTTCCCGTACCAGTCAACAGATGGCATGCCTGATGCTGCGCCGTGGATAGCGAGAACACCGCCCCCAGAGCGCACATACTCCATAAAGGCCCTGAGGCTGGAGGGGCGGAGGAAGTTACCAGAGGTATGGAGCAGGATGACCACACGGTATTGGGCCAGACTTGAGGGCTCAAAGCGCGATTCGTCTTCGCTGGCCGTTACGGTGAAAAGCCCAGTCTGCGACGCTAGGTCCTTTAAGGCGGCTGTTGCGGTAGGGATAGACTCGTGTCTGTAGCCGGCGGTTTTGCTGAAGACTAGCACCTTGATGGGCTCTTTGGTAGCCATTGCGATGAACTATGCTTTCTCCAACTCAAACGAAAAGGAAGTGCGGACTGTAGTACTTTTGGATGCCTACGTGTCCTATATGCTTTCTTTGTATTGCGGTATCTATTTAGGCTAAATATCGCTGACGTCATTTCCCTTCCCTGAGGTAGCAGAAGTCATCTACTTCAAATAGCAAGAGCACGCAACAGTCGGACAAATGCCATACTGTTCACAAGGGAACTTTCTGTCTCATACGACAGTGCCTGCTCCACTCCCAAATACTTTGTCAAGCCTCGTCGCGCGCTCCCAAACTAGCTCTCCCTTCCCGTCACCGTCGTCATTCAGCTTCCTCCGGAAGTACAAGATGCGGTGCTGAGGAATGAACTCCTCATCCGTTTGCTCAGTTTTCCACTTCTCGAGGTTGGTCTCTTTGGCACCAAGAAAGCGGTCTTCGTAACCTATGATATAGTCGGCCGGGTCAAGGTTCGGGTCCCACCGAAGACGGTTGAGGACATCAGACGCGGGTCGCAGTTTCGTCGTAGAAACTGGGGCAGACGTGGATATTGGCTTCGACCGAATCGGTAGCTTTGGTGGGTCGGCGCCTTCAACGTCAAGGTCGTCTAAATCTTCCTCCTCCTCATCGTCTGAGTCTGGTTCCATCTCGATTGCATAGTCGCCCCACTCGCGAGCATCCAATCGAAGTTCTTGAGCTTGAACGTCATGCTGCGTGACAAGTGAAGCATTCACCCAAGAGGTGCTTCCGTCATAGTTTTTCTCGTCCGTTCTTAGCTGAGTGACAAATTTGTCAATGATCTTTTCTAGAGATTCCTTCGCCATTTGTCGCTCCTCTTTGCTGTTGGACGTCGAGGATGCATTTTTATTCTTCTGAAGGCCAATGAGATAGCAACCTTGATAGTCTTTACTCTCAACATTGTCTTCGGACTTGTCGTCTGTAAAGCGTGCCGGCCACAGTCGAACTTCAATGTTCGGAAATAGCTTATGAATGTCTGATGTTGTCAGGTCTTGTTACTCGCAAAGCGAATGATGATACTTACCCACTACGAGTGAGAGACAGCGTGACTCCACCCAGCCTACCAAGCTCTTTCCCTTCGCCAGAGTACGTCCCCAGAATTGGATGTCAATGCTGACGTAACTCTTATAAGTTTGCAAGAACTCAGTCGCACCAAGTCCAATGCCGGTGAGATTTTGCAGGTTGGTAGGCTGAAAGAAACTTGTCCAAGACATGGACGGGTCCAGCAATCGGGAACTGGCTGCGCCGAACTCGTGTCTCAAAGTTAAAAGCCCTGGCAATGTGGATGTGTGCGCAACATTAGAATTGGGAGAGTGAAATCCGAGTACCACCATCGGCTCACGCGCAGTCCGGTGGTAGCGTGGCTTTTGTTTATGGAAGAAAGCATCGAAGACCATGTCATCCACCCAATTGAATGTCGCATAGTGATGGAAGAAAGTTGCCACCAGATCGCCAGCTTGAATGGGATGAGTATCATCGGAAGCCATCTCATGTACAACTCGCTTGTAGACCCAGGAGAGCATCAGAGTAATGTGAACACCCCCTAGGTAGCCAAACTTCGACGAGTAGATGCCACGCTGAGTTGCCCATAATTTGATAGCCCGGTACGCTACGCCGAATATGCTGAGATCAGGTATGGTACGTTGGATGTAGGACAAGTCACGGTAAGGCTTCAGTTTCCTTAATGAGAGAATGGAGAGATTGAAGATTGGATCCGATGCAGGTAAATCTTCGAACTCAGACCACCTAGACAAGTTAGTACAGCTCTTGTCACTACCATAGATCAACTTGCCTCTCTAGAACCCGGGCGGCAGGACAGTACTGCAAATCTATCGCCACACCATTTACTGACAGCTCAAGCATAGTTCCTGTGCCCGCTTCAACTTTTCGCATTATACGTATGCCCTGGCTTTCGGCTTTTTGCAGTCTTTGGCGTGCGAGCTTGAAAAACGTCTTTGAGCTGATAGAGCCAATACAAAGGCAGTCGATGTCGGAGGTTGAAGTATCCACATTCAACGCAAAAGAGCCCACTGCTACTACAACCAGCGGGATATCGGCAGTGGATACGCTCCTACCGTTTGAGATTCCAGTGACTGCTTCTTTCAGGATATTGAACGCCGCTTGCCGTTCCATTCTCTGCTCTTGAGTCAGAAACATTTGGTGTCCGTGAAGCGCGGTCTCTAGCTCATCGGAATCTAGATGAGACCCATGCTGGAGCTCAATGCTGAGGGCCTTTAACATCTCACGATGGTCGGGTGACAGCTGTTCAGACGGTCGTACAAGCTGCATAGTAGCTCTGACACCATAGTGATCACTAGGGACCACACTTTCCATCCCGACCTCTGCAGACAGTCCGAACAAGTTGAAACCGGTAATGCGAAGCCTTTCTAATGACCGAACAAGAATACGGTCATATCGTTGCGGTCGGTTTTGTGAGGTTCCAGAAGTTGCAGCTGCGAGCAAGTTGTTCCTTGGGTTAAACGTAGCGCCCTCTTCTCCCGCGAACAACTCATCGTCCTTGTCGGCATTAGACTGTTCCTTGCGTGTGACAAACCACGCATCTACAATTCCGTCGTCGCTCAGACGGCTTTCAATAGAAGCGAGGGTGCTTCCTGTTTGGCTAGTGATCAACTTGTTCTTTAGCGCGTTGTCTATGGTGTGCTCCGAAGTCGCAAGATTGAAATCTCCAGCGATGATCCATGAGTCTTTGTTGTGTCGATGAATCAGATAACTCAGCAGGTTGTGGACCTGCACCTTTTTGGCAGCAACAGAACCGTCAGTCAAGCCGCACGTTAAGTGGATTCCAGCAACGACGAATGAATGGCGGGACAAGACTGTGTCGAAAGCTGCGACAAGGGCACCTTTGTGTCTTCTGTGGAAAGGCACAAAGTTCCACCGAAACGGCCACTTGCTAATGACGACCACGTTTCGTAAACTCGGCAAAGGTCCGATATCAGATTGGCTAGGTGGTCCATGTGAGGTGAAAGGGTATCGGTCCTGGATTTTTGGGTTGTTTAGGAGTGATGATAGAAAATCATCAGACACTTCCTGTAGAACAACAACATCAGCCCCAGCTAGGTCTGATAGCAGTGTGCTGATCAGCTGTGGATCACGATCTCGCGCCGGTGGAAATTCCGAGTCAACGAGAACGTTGTAGCTAGACACAACAAGAGAAGCTGGCTTCTCGTGACTTGACGAAGTTTCTGTTTTCTCAACCCAACTTCCAGAGATCCCATCGAAAGAGAATGTCTTGCCCGGCTGTACGACGCGGTCGAAAGTAATAGTCGAGTCAGACACCTCATCTTCCTCCTCTTGTGCGTGGGCGATAGCATTGATTGGAAGGTGCTTGAGCCAATACTCGGATTTCAGTACGTAGAGAGCATTTGGAGCACCAGGAACATCGATAGTACCCCACAATCGCATTGGATTTGCAGACTGCTGGTCAGGTGTTCGCTCGCGAACCAATATGGCCAAGGACCCGATCTGGAAGTCCAAGGTGGGAAGTAGTCGCACCTTGGATATCAAGAATTCCAGTGAAGCCATTGAATTGTCTTCGGTCTGGCCCACTGTCAAATGAAAGCTGTGTGGTTTGGGCGTGTGACCAAGCGCCGTGAGAGCCAGGGATCGAAATCTTTCAAGGGCCCCTTCTGCAGAATCGCGAGCCTCCTGCAAGATCGCAGTGCTATTGTGTCGTTGCCGAAAAAGTCCTGCCGATTCTAACTTCACATGTCGTGATGTATCAGAATCCAGGTTCCGCTGGATCTGTGCCTCAATCTGCTGTCGTGCCCGGGACAGATGTTCAGGCGCAACGAAAGGATATACGATATTTACATGAGCCGGCCATCGGCCATATGCTTTATCGTAGAGCTCGCGCAAGCTATCAATGTGCTCGCACTGCTCCGCTGGCGGTAGAATGCAAAGCGCAGTCTCATACGAGGTTGTTGGAATGGTGTATGAAGCTGATATCTCCGGAATGCTCGCCATGGCGCTCAAGTTTCAAGATTGTAGGAAATTATGGTAATTAAAATGCAGGGTAACTGAACATGCAAGGCAAAGGGGGAGCTCGATGCGTGACTGACTTAGATGGTTCGAAACAGAGAACAGGTTTGGCTATACTTATACTTTACCAGGCAGCACCATAGCCTCGCGCTCTGTAGGTAGAGCACTGCTTACACGCCTAATCGGGATCAATTGTGTGACTCCTTGCGGGTTTGTGCCGTGTGTATGTTGTAAGGCGGTGCAAACGAGTGACAGAAAGTGAGTCATATGACGCTAACGCGACCGAAAAGGCAATGTGCTGCGCCACACCCCGGAGCCGACCATTCCAGTCCACTGCGCATGTCTTCTTCTATCTCGTCTTGCGGCGATATCATCGTGTTGCGTAGGATGACTGTGCAGATTCGGAAGAAAGAAAGCAGAAGGGCGGTGCATCGATTGAGAAGAAAGTGGGGTCGGTGGGGCGTCCATACTCACCTCTACTATGTGAGCTCTGGTGTTCATCTTCCTCTCAACACCAGCAAACTTGGTTTCCGTAGCCCGCGTGGTGCGGTCCAAGAATCCATGCTGCCTGTGGAAGCAATCTAGACGTCAAAGAGAAGCGGTGCAGGTAGATCTATCACGGTGTGAACACGAAACGCACAGCAGCGCAAGTAGCTGCAGTTTTCTAGAGCGTAAAAATCATTCTGTCCCATGGTATCAATCCTGTTCTTGTTCTATCATCCCATCTACTCGTTTTGCTCTCGGTCCGGTCCCTGCTCTTGCTCTATGTTGTGTTCTTACCAGAGATCTCTCTCACGACTCGCTCAGGGTATTCTGAGAATGCTTTGAAGCCAGGTCGCTTCAGAGAGTACGAGAAATTGCACCACTCGATGCTCAGAGGAAGATCTCTTTACCTTTTCTGCGTGTCTATCATCTCCGTATCAGCCTACAGCACTCCGGGATTCCTAGCAGCGTAACTTCTAGGAATAAGTACCTCGTAATCAAGACGCTTCCCACAAGTGTTTCGATTCTCAAATCACCGATATTCCCAAGTTCACGGTGCTTGCTCACATGCCGTAGGAGAAGGACATAATGGACGAAGTCTGGAGCTCCATCACTCCAATCGGCTCGGAAAGATGATCTTTAGTTTTAACTGCTAATATCAGGTTACAGTCATACCGCCTGAAGCTATGCACGCTCTGTGTAGAGACCTGTCAGAGAGCTTGCAACGTTGAAGTCCTTGTGATGAAATAAATGCGAGATTCAGCTTCCACATCCAATACCACTTAGACGACTACAGGGCATTCTTCAGGACCGGGATTCAGTGGAACGCTTACCTTCGGAATTCGTACGTGGGGCAATCCGAGCTTTGGTGAAGACCAAGGAGTGAAGACACGAGTTGGTGGGCTAGAAGCGAGTTTGAATGAACATGACATTTACAGTTAATACGACATCTCGCTGGATCCAGAAGCAAAGGCGATGGTACCGACGAATGGCCAGATATATCTCTTCGATAACTCATGATAACATCAAAATTATTCTTCATGAAAGTGGTCTGTTTTGAGGTACGTTTGCGAGCAGTCCTCTCAACCAAAAGTCCTCTACTGTCGCCAAAGTTTACTCCTCTCGTCCTTTGCGTTTACCCAGACGTATTCGGTACATCTAGGGTTGCTCTTCTGCTTCCCGAGAGTGACAGCGAAGAGGTTAATCTCAATCCAGGCAGGCCTCATGCCCATCCTCTCAAGTCTCTCCCACCACTTCCTGAACCTCTCAAAGTCCACCTTGTCAGTGATATCTCCGTTTCCAAGATGCAGCTCAATCATAACCTGGCCGATAGGCAATACACTCTTGCCACTGGCGCTTTGCACGCCGTCGAAAGCATCCATGAACGTATCAAGCGCATCGTATTCACTGCCCTCAATGTCGATCTTGAGAATATCGATATAGGTGTGGTTGTTCTCTTTCATGAGTGTCGGTAATGTCCAAAACGCGGGGGATGCATCGTGTTGATCTTCCTTGCCAAGACCGACCTTCTGGAAGAATGTACGGTGTCGTTCAGTGGTTGGTATCTGCTTTCCCCAACCCTCGACCGAAAAGTCGTAGCCCCAAATGCGCGCACTGGGTACACGTTCGAGCATTTCAGCTTCGAATGACGACTCTCCGTTGATTCCGAAGCTGTAAATCACAAGCCCTTGCTCAGCAGCTTGGATGGCAGCTTCACGTACTTCGACGGCTTCGGCGCTGATAGGATTCGGTGCTGGTATGCTTTCGTATATACTCATGCCGCAGACCCATTTCCCGCCATCACCTAGACGGCCGACGCGTTGGAAGTCATGCGGACATGTCCATGTAGCCGGGAAGAAGTCCCAAACCGTGAATGGGTACTTCAAGAAGTCGGTTGGGAAGAACGGGACTTTGGGATTTGCTGGGTGCGATGCTGCCATTTTCTCGCGCTGCTCAACACTCTTCTTCCACGACTTCTCCGACAGTGCCATGCGGTCGCGTAGCCATGTTGGTGGGTACGAAGGGAGCTTCGATGTTTGTGAAAGCGAAGGTAGGAACGCGTATGTTCCGGCGTGATCGTTCTGGAAAAGGGCTACAATAAAGAAAAAGATGACGACTACAGCGGCAACTCGACCTGGCGAACTGTTAGACTCGTCGTCCAGATCACTGCCTTAAAGTCGACTTACCTGTCGATGACCGGATCATGATGACAATGAAATATAGGAAACAGAATCAGAAGTATCAACGCAAGGGTATCAGGGCAAAGTTATTAGCTAACAGACTCAAGTGTTGAACGAGTCTGCAAACAAAGGTTGAAGTTGTTTGTTTCTGTGATGGAATCACGGCGGCTCCGGTCAGGTTATTGGAGCTTCGGGCTCGGGCAGACACCACATACTGCCAAGTGCGGTAGACAGCAGGAGACATCGGCGCGAGCTGTATCTGCGACCCGCAAGGTATCGCCGAGTCGCATTGACATCTGGCCCCTTCATATGCAGGACGATGCGGTATTATGATCAGCCCCACTGACATGACTGGTGCGACGGGTGCCGAGCGCTCATGCCCTCCAGTCTCCTTGCGAGGTTGAGTGTGGGAGTCTATCCCGGGCAATGGTCGTGCTCGGTTTCCGAACAGCGGGGAGCGGTGGGCCGTTACACCCCACAGCCGCGTTTCAACGCAACAGGATCGGCAGGGTTACGCGTGTCTCGCGATTTGCTTCTGGAAGGCGCCGGGACTATTTTGACGTCACAAGGGGGTGCGAGGTCATGAGAGGTGGAATTCAACATGGTTTACTTGATAGTCTATTATCGGCAGTTCACAGTGAGGCTATGGTTCGCCTAAGCCAGGATCTTGTGCACGACAAGCGCAGCCACCAACAACAGGCCACTGCATGTTGTAAACACTGCATCACGGTGTGATTCGCCTGACAACATTAGCTTTAGTAGTGTCCATATCAGAGGCAAGACTGACCTTCTTTGGTGGTGCTCAAGGCAAGCACGACAAATGCGTTCAACGGTATTCGCAAAACTGTATACACGCTTGCTCGTGAGCTGTCGTCGATGAGCTTGCCCTTTATCGATGCCATGACTGGGTAGTAGACGCCACAGCAAAGCTCAAAGACGCAGAAGCACCACAACGTGAGGCGCTCATCGCGGAAATGGCCCGGGATGAAGAAACACCCAGAAGCGACTACCAAGGTTCCCATGAGTACCTTCTTCGCCGGGAATGTCGAAGATGTGTTTGAGATGATGTTATACAGCATGGAACCAAGCATCATGGAGCACATGAGGATCGCGAAGATCAGCCCGAACGGGAGATCTGTGGGAGAGTTAGACAAGCCCTGGTCGTGAAGTTACAATAGCATACCATCATCAGCGCCTGCAAGCTTGTGCGATAGCTTTAGTGCTGGGAATTTGAAGAAGATGAACAGGAACAAGGAACCTTCGAAGAAACAGGACACTAAGGCAAGGATGAGGATGTTTGTGTCTG
>JUDZ01009501.1:0-24858 GCA_000812845.1 Stagonosporopsis tanaceti | reverse complement strand
ACTTTTGGATGCAAAACTGAGTTGGATCTTTGAAATGACAACGGCATTATAGCCACGTGCCTTGTTTGGCTGGCTTTGTTCTTCGAGATGAGAGAAGCGACGAAAAATAGCGAGAATCGCGTCAACCTGCAATGAGTTGTTGCTAGCCATTTGGAACAAAAGTTTGTGGACAAACAAGGCTGAATTAAGTGGGCATGTCGCGGAGTATAAACAGATAGATGTGTCTAAACTAGCCGACTTTTATGCCGAACGGGCGTACAGGGCAACCTTGGCAGTAGCAACACCCTAGATAATTTTGTAGGGCTACTCTAATAACTAGTACAACAAGGTAACTTTACGTTATAATCTAGAGCTAGTATTGCAATATTATTTCTACTTATATTTAGCTAGCTATCTGCTATAGCGTCTATATCGTAATAGAACTAGTAGTATGCTAGTTTAGCAGATAAACAGCTCTATATAGCTATTACTATTATAATAGACTACTATATAATCTATATATATTTAGAAAATTATTTTCTAATTATATTAGTAATATAGTTATTTAAGTCTTATTTTCTAATAAGTTTATTTTTATCTACTTTAGTATTAGAAAAGTACTAATAGTTTAGTACTATATCTACTACTAAGCTTTTTTTTATACTAGCTATATTTACTATATTATAAGCTTAATAGAAAGCTTCTATATCTATGCTACTGCTAAATTATTGTGTTAAGGATAGTCACGCGTTTTGGTGTTGGCGTGCACAGACTAGAAACGTGCACAGGGTGCACGGACACGGTACAATACCTCCGCAACGTTGTTTAACCATTGCTGGTGAAATCTCAAGGCGCAATATTCGCCTTCAGGATGACAGGCCTGCCTCAAGCAACCCCCAAGGGCTTATGGAAACAGCCGCTTGACCTTGCTCTCATGACCGACAACGCCGGGATAGAGAAGTTCGAGGCGTGTATTCCTTTCTCGCGTCACGTGCTGCAGGCAGGATCGACAACTTCACCGGTCATCGAGATTGCTCAGTTTTCCAGATTGCCGGCAGAACTGCAACTCCACATCTTCTCGTTTTGCGACAGTCCGACGCTCTTCCGGCTCATGCACACTTCATCGAACATCCGCTGCGAAGCGAAAAAGCTGTTTCTGTCAGATCCGGATGCCTGGTACGCCGTCAACGCGAGATGGATATTGCAAGGGTGCTTCCCTGGCGAAACAATCCATGACATAGAGTTTATGCCCTACGTGGAGCATCTTGAGGTCGTGTGCTATGCACTGGACAATTTCTCAGATAAGTTTTATTTGTACGAAGAAGTCCACATCAAGGACGGTAAAAGAAGTGCAGGTCTTGGTGAGTAACAAGATGAGGTCATCCAGTGTTTTTGGCATAGGGTTCATACGCACTTTCCTCGCGTATCCCATGTAGTCCTGTCTTTCACCTTTCCTGAAAAGCTTGCCACAGTCCCGGCTGAAGACTGCAAAAAGATCAAGAGGATGTGCATCCCAGGCGTCGAGGTTTACTTTTCCTTTGTCACATATGAAGATCGAATCTTCAGTAGGAGAGAGAAACGCACTTGGCGAGAGCTCAAAGACAACGAAGAATGGACAGAGATCCCAAACTTTGATCAACCAAGGATTGTCATGCCACCCAAGGAATTCCGTGGGCCCATCGGAGCCTACGAGTCTTGGATTTACAAAGCCACACAGCGTACTGCGCGGAAGGCAACAATCAAGACTATGCTCGTCGTAGCGGTAGAACGTCATCACTTCTATGGAAGACACGAGCCGTTCACATGTCCAGTTCCAGATTGCTGGGCTTGTTTCGATCAGCCCGAGCAATTCACTACGCATATGCTTGTTGAAGACAGGATCAACCTCGGTAATCACGACCGTTTCCTGAACCAAGAGATGATGCCGCCGGAACCTTTCAAGGCTCTGTTTGCTACCAACGACGAAGAGTTGGAGGAATTAAATCAAGAAGTAGATAAGAGATCAGAGTTCCTTAGCGACCTGTGGGATCGAGAAGGCACTAAGAGAAGAGATGCTACGTTGCAGGCCGCTATACACCAGGCAGAGCATGCTCCGCTTTGTTTGCAAGGAAAAAGACCAGCTATGCATAGTAAGATATTAGTAGACTTGATTTGCTACCTTAATGGAAATAGCTGTTAGGTATTTAGAGAAGCATCACAAGCTACGAGATAAGTAGGCTTAGCATTGGCTCGTCGTAGTGGGGGCTTGTTGTTGTCGCGGTCTGATACCTTTTCAGGTTCCGTGTTCACCCACAAAGTAACGTGAGACATCGCGATGCTCATCAGCTTTCCTTCTTGTTTTGTGGTTTTCAATAGCGCTTGGATGTCAACAAACCGGCATTCTAGTTCTGAAAGTACTACTCGATACAACCCAATATATGCAACATCGTCTGCATCTGGGAAGAAGTCTCGCCGGCGTGTGCCTGAGGAACAAGGGTCTACTTCAGGCACAAGGCCCGGAGTGACAGTGTCCGCACCTCGTGTACAGTCCCCGCGCGCGGTAGGCCAGCCAGCTTGTTCTAGTCGGTTAGCTGAACGTCCAGTCCATGCTGGTCTTAGAATTCTGACGTGACTTTCATCACATCATCCATTGCAGAAAACCAATACTAGGCTGTTGCTTAGCACAGATGTATCGAGCATGCGTGGATCCAAATATTGCTTACGTCGTCTATCCTACAGCTTGCCATCCACTCAAGCGCGGAGATGTTGAAGGTTGCCTGCCCAATCAAGGCGCGGCACCATCAGGTGATCATTGGTCCGCAGCTGAGATTTCTCTACAGCGTGGCCAGCCGTCGAACGGGAAACTTGACTCGACTGCTGAGCCTCAGATGCCCTAGCATCTCCTGTTCGACGGATTTGTTCGAACCTTCAAACAGCTGGCTGTTTCCAGATGACAGAGTCCCGAGCTCCGTTCATATATGGCCATGGTTGTCTGGAAGAATCACATCCTCTCAATTGGCGCGGAGTTGAATGTGCAGACGCGATGGGAGCGTGTCTTCCTTCTGAGTTAGCTCGTCGCTTGCTTGGCACGTCCAGTGGGTGAAACCTTTGTCGTAAATGCTGCACACCCACGACCGCTCCTCTTCTAGCAACCTACAACGCCGCAGGTACTCCTCAAAAGCTTCGATGCGATGGTGGCTCGCAATGAGCTCGGCCTTCGCTCCGACCACTTCGGATCACCTTCTGCAGCGCTCTTACCTGCAGTAGCAGTTGCCAGAGCCTGCCCATCCTCTACCAGGTGGCTTAGCATCTCCTGTACCTGCGGCTTGAGGCAAGCGACCTTCAATTGGTGGCTTCTGTCTCGACGAAGTACGCCTGCCTCGTCGAAGACCCCGCAGAGACGCTGTTGTGGGCTAAGTCGATGGGCCTGTTCGCACCAATACTCTATTCTGAGGTGAGCGCGTCGATCGGAAATTTGGCCGTCGCCAGCAGAGCTGCTCTGGTTTCATCTCGCTGTAACGGCGTGCCGTATATCATGGCCCTGACGAGATCTGCCGGCACAGGCTGACTTTGCGTAGGAACGATACAAGTCAGCGCATCCTGAAGGAAGGTAGATGCTGCGGCCTGTAGCATGCTCGCGGAATGGGGTTGACTACGCGTGCTGCTGAGGTCACGGTGTGGCCATGGCACGTCAGGTGGAGCGAGCTGCTGCGACCATGTTCTGGCTAGCCAATTGGCGTGAAGAGCGACCGTTCGAGTACGAAAAACCACTGAATGTCAAGACTCGTGTGTAGTGTTCGTGTCCATGCGCAGAATGCCTCGCAAGGTCTTGGAGGGCGGGAGGTGTCTTGCAAATAATTAACGCATGATCTATATAACCTCTTGCTTCACAAACACACCGTAGCCAATATATATACCAGTTTCAAGGTAGTAGCTGCCACCATCGGTCCCTCGTTATTTACTGTCACTAATAAATAGCCTCACAGCTCAACTCAAGCGGTGCACTTGATCGACAAGAGCGGACTTGTTTGCCCCGGCGTAATGATAATGTCATAATCTACGGAACCCGGTTGGATGGATTGTCACGCTTCAGAAGAAATGACAGAGATGCGGTGGCAAAATAGGGAACGATCCGAATGGACTCCTCAACAACAGCAAGAGTGGGAGGTGTTCCTGTAACATCAGTGTTTCGCCCGGTCTAGACGTTACAAGTTGAAGTCACCTTCCCAGTGTCTCCCAGACACTGCTTCGACCTCAATTAAATTTCTGCGGTCTTTTGCGCAATCTTGGCTTTCCATGATAATATTCACGACTGCGCAGTGTGGTCATAGGATTATATCTATGAGTTCGTTTGCCCGGACTGCTCGATACGGGGAATCGCAATCATTATGATGGGAGCTTTGTTTGGTTTGTTTTGCCTCGCGTACTCGTCACTGGCAATCTGAAAATACAAACGACAGCTACCTTTGGCATCGGCTTTGTCTTGGACGACCGGATTGTTGGCTGAAGCACGGCACCTTTTCAAAGCCTAATCAGGATAGTATATCCTTGAAAGTGGACGAACGTCAGATCACCCCTTGTCGTGTCAGGACCAAAAAACTGTGACTCAGACTTACCAAACCACTTCTCAGCAAGAAAGCCCACACAAAGAGTGCTAGATGTGACGAACTCTACCGTATGTGTTTCATAGACTTCACTCTTGTCAAACTGTGAGCTCGCGCGAATAAGCTAGAGCTGAACTTAGCTGCTAGCAATAAGAATACTGTCGTCTGTTACTTCTTAAAGCAGCGCCATGTCGAATTTGCAGGAACAAAAATTTTGAACTCGTGCGTCCTGCCGCAAAAGTCGCAGATAACAGCAACGTCTACCTCGGCTACTCTGGATAGCCTGCTGATGCTGTTGACCAATTCTACGTACTCTTTTCGACTTACTTCCTACATGATTCTTTTTCGAAGCCTCATGACTTCTTGTCTGAGTCCAAACCCAGCTCTTTGCTCTTGTGAATCAGAACTTACGTGCTTTTCCGCAGCTTCTGCCGCGGATGTAGCTAGTCCCTGCTGCCTATCGTGTAGCAGCGTTGTACCAGAGCTAATATTGCGCTCCGAGGCACCATTGATATGCCTGTGTTCTGTAGAGACCCTGTCCAATAGGGTGGCGTGAAGAGGGACCAATTCACCAAAACTGATATCTGCTGCCTTCAATTCCCTCGGAACGTTTTCATGTCCACCCATTGTTGCATTGCCAGTAATGAGACTCTCAAGTGAGGTGCGACCAGTGGTGGTCATGAGTAGCGGGAAGAACCCTCCAGTAATGGCAGATACACCTTGATTGTGAACAAAGAAGGCCACAAGACCCAAAGCGATGATAGGTATAGCAATTACGATCGACAATGCGTAGGGAAGGAAGAATGCGAGCTTGTTCTTGAAGATGTAGACATTGAACGCGCGACGAACTATTCCAGGTACGGTGTCAAATTGTTTGTTGAGGGAGAGCGCGGATATCGTTGTATTGATTAGCAGCTCATTGGCTATGACAGGATCAAATCGTGGGCAGTTGCCAATTATTCTTTCTCCAGCTGCGTTGTGTAGATGATTGTGCCGTTCGAAAACGGAAAGTGGCCATATTTCCAGCTTATCGGGATCATGGCCACTTCGCCAATTAAGAGACGTTGGTATGGGCGTGTTAATCAGGCAGGTCTTGATCGATTTACCGTCGCTGAATGTGTAAGGCGTTGATGGCGAAGATGAATTCGTATAATTAAAGGACTGGTTATATTCCAAAGCCATGGAACGGTTAAGGTTTGCTGAAAAGTCGAAGTATACGTTCATAGCGTCAGAGAGTTGCACCCACTGCTCGTAACTACCGTTGTAATTCTTGAAGGCTGCTGAGTACCGTGGTACCGATTCACTGTTGACAAGATTGTAGGAAATGTGCTGCTTGCCGCCCGTGAATGTTACATTTAGAGAATATTTCGTCGGTTTTGCACGACAGATAGTCTCTGTAACAGGGATAAGTATGTGAATCCCGGCGTTTGGTAGGGTGACTGACTCAGAGCCTTGACCTGTACCAGAGTTGACTGCCGATTCATTCAGGCATGGAAAGTATCGGTAATTCCTCGACCATTCATAGGTGGCAAAAGTGATAGTTGGGTCTTCTAGTGAGGAATCTAAACCAACGTTGCTCCAGAGCCCGCAAGGACTATCAAAGCTTGTAACCATCCATGATGTTGCAGGCGTAGCGTTTGATAAGTTTTGGTTGTTTTTTGGTACGAGGATATCCTCTTGGAAGATACGAATTCTTTTGGTTCGGTTCTGTTCGTGACACTCAAGCACTGTACCCCAGAACTGTAGCGTGTAAGATGAGTCTTCCGTACTTGGCTGAGCCAAGTTGGCGATTTCCCCAGATACAAGACTTAAGCGCGTTGTATATTCGATGTCTTCTGATGTTCCCCTAGAAATAAGTGTGTTAGTCGCAAGAGATCAACCATAGACTGTCGCTACATGAAAAAGGAGAATACTAACCAAAGGGACTTGCAGGTTCTTAAAAACGATTCATTTTGCGATAACTCTACTGGAAAGCCAACGAGTGGCCCTCTTACCACGTCCGGGGTATTGATGCCACAGTTTATGTTGGAAAGAGCATGAGGATACGTGTCGTACATGTAGTCTTTAGCATGGAACTTCGATACGTTCAAGGGCACCTCGACTAGCATATTGTGTATCTCGACAACCAAAGCACCAGGAGGATATACTGTAGCGAGGGGCACAGTCCAGCAAAATAGAGCAACTGCAGCCAAGACTGGCGTCTGGAAGTATAGACTGGTGCTTGTAAGGTTGAACACGTTTGTTTGTATCTGGAACAAGTCTTCGACAAGACCAGCCTGCTTGGCATTAGTATAGTCATATAGAGGCTTCCATAAGCACACCTTCAGTATGCGTGTTCGTAACGTCGCCCAGAGATGCTGCGTGTAACAGACACCTACACTGGCTACTAGCGCAGCTCGGAAAGCAGTGACGAGAAGGAACGAGATGGTGGTGACATATCCTTGGGGAATTGTGGTCGTCTTTATAGATATGTCATCGCTAGGACGAATCGCTCGGCCGTCAAGGTACTGAAAGAACAAGCAATGTGCTGCTGCAAGGATGATGGCTGGCTTAAGTTAGGTGACAAGTCTGTAAGCCAAGTTGCAGGTGGCTAACGTAACGTACACAAGATATACAGCCCAATCATAACGTTGTGGGGTCGCCAAGCATTCATCCATCTTGAGCGTCCTTTCGGCGAAGAACTCCACGTCTGCATGGTCTTTGATTTGGCTGTTGCAGAGCCTGGAAGCTCATCGACTGTCTCCACATGCACACTTTCGTTGTGATGTGTCGATGGTAGGGTCGCCTCTGACTGATCGCTCGGAGATTGCGGATTCGGCTGTAGAACTAGAGCGGCCCTTGTGGCATTTGCGTAATCGATTGCTAAACTTTGTTGTGGTCGGTAGTTGTGATGTTTCTGGGGCTGTTGAAGGTTAGGATTGAGGACATGAGACTCAATATCACTATATGTGTTCATGATGCCACGGAGATGCCTAGGTCCAGGACAAAGAAGATACACAAAGACTCAGGGGTGTCAAGAACAGGCAAGACAAATTGAGTTGTACTATCGAACCAGACACCAGGTCAGAGACCAAAGAGTATATCATCAGCGCGCAAGATCAGAAAAGCTGTATAGGGAGGCCTTAGAGCTGGGCACTCCCTTGTTACAGACTAGTCGCCTCCGTATGCTTCTGGAGACAACACACAAGGCTCAAGCCTTGTATACTAAGTTGACATGCTAATCTCCAAGGCTTACTCTGTTACCAAGAAATATGGTAAATGACAACGTCATTTCAATACTTGGCGCTGTCTGCTGACCAATGAATGCTGTTGCCGGTAGCCTTGCAGGGGTACGTGCTGACTGCAGCTGCGATCCGAGTACCGCCAAGGATATACAAGAAACGCACCGCCTTACAGGTCTCATCGTATATCTAGCACTTTCACAGATACGCGAGGCTCGCCCTGGAATGACTAGGTGAGCTCGTGGTCATGCTCTGCTGCAGTCGGAATACTTTCCCGCGATGGAAAGGTGACTTCCGCTCTTTGCGTGCATGTTGCCGCTCTAGTCAAAGGTTCCTTATGTCTTGGGTCATTTGATGCCAGGGCTCGTCACAGTCACCACTTCAGAAAGATGAACTGCGTTTGTGTGTAGCATTAAGGTGAAACAGCCCCGATCAAGCCGTTATCACAATGTGGAAAAGATGACTGCTCAGGATTAGACGTGCTCTGTCTCGTCCCATGGGTCGTTCAAAGCACACTCTCTAAAGCACACTGTCAAGTGGTTAATTAGTGAACTGTACCGGAACTCTCGGATGGAGCCTATAAGCGCTACATCAAGCTCGGAGGCGCTCATGGGCCATAAGACGCAACGTGGAAGCGAGCTCTATAACGCTAAACGCATTTGTACGTTTCGCCTTTACCTTCTCTGAGTTCAACAGACCTGAAAAAACCTGTTCAACTCGCTACATCATCGACTACGACAACTCCTCTCATAGTCTACTGGGGAAATGGAGAGATTGATACCGTACACTATCGACCTGTCGCCACTACGGGAACGTGCAGCCTAAAATCACTCAGAAGATCCATGATTAACTTCCCAACTAGCCATGGCAGATGTCATGGGCCTCCAGATTCAGAGAGATCTATCAAGATCGGCAGTTCTGTATGAACCACTCTTAACAGCCCTTGGTCTGGTAGACCACGGCAAGAGCTGCCCCTTGTTGCCTGATCACTACTTGCGGCTGACCTGAAGCAAACTGCAGCTCAGAACAAACTTTAGGTGGTCCGTACAGCTCATTGTTGCAACCGTCCACGAAACAATCCCGCTTGTAAGCTAACCCGAGTATTTTCTCTGCGTCCAATAAGTGTTCTGAGGATTGTGACAGCAGCATCGGCGTTTCTCTATTAGAATAGTCCACGCGTCAGAGGTCGTTCGATTTGCGTCACCCATGGGGACGCAGCTTAAGAACACAACAAGTTGCTACGAACACTTAGCAAATTCTATCTTGCAACAGGCAAAAGCACTTATATCATGCTGTAGATACTTATCAACATTGAAAGGGCTGGGCCGAGTAGAGGGAAGTTCAGGTGTGCGTCCATGGCAAATATACCCTCTTTGTCGGATTTCTAAGTCAATTTCAAGTGGATTAAAGAAGCTGTCTTGCCCCAGAGTCTAAATATCTTCTTTTCTGAACCCTGTTCCATAAGTGTTGCACAGCCGATCTGGACCTTCCTGCGGCATGATGTTTGCCTTCCTCGTTGGGCTAAACACCTTAAAGCGTGACCAAATCCCAGCAAAAAACTTTCATTGTCATATCAACCAGTGTTCCTGCGCGTGTGCCATGTTCTTGTCTGACGAGTACACAGAAAAGGAACCACGGAGAAGATCCGATAAGGATCGATGCTGTTTTAAAATAGCAATGTTAGCTGCCTATTTATTGCCTGCTTCATGCAGCAGAACAACGTCTCTACTTACCGGTAGTCCTAGTCGACGAGCTGACGGTCACCACCTCTGGAGCACTTGAGAACTTGCTCTTCAAAGATCTCGTAGCACGTCGTCGTCCTTGGGGCCGCTCGTACACCGGCCCGGTATTGGTGACTGATCTGCATGCTGTTTCCACTGATCAGACTGACGCATGCCTGCTTCTTCTCACTGTTGCCACAACAGCCTGTCAACTTCCCATGAACCCACTTCCCGTCGACCTCATAGCCATCACAGGCTCTCTTCGCATGGTATTTCGCGTGATCGGTCCATGGAATATAATCAGCTCCGGTTTTGTTGCAGTATTCGCCGTCTGCTCAAACTTCAGCCGCACCCATAGTCAAAGAAGTATAGAAAGGGTAGCAAAACGTATGGTGATGAAACATGGACCTCAAGTTCAAAAGGTCTACAAATTTTGCAGGCGATACGTAGGAGGGCAGTTCGGCTAATAAATATACATTGAAGTCAGATATACGGCGTTCCTTTCGGAAACATGATGGCTTGTGGGATATATGCATTACTTGCTACTCACAGTATGTGTCTGACGCTGGGCCAACTTTACGACCTAGATCAGACAAATTCCGACCCGGTGTGGTCTACTAGCTATCTCATGTGACTTTCCAAGTATAAAATATGCATCAGTTACGCGGTGCTTGCTGCATCAAGTGCCAAATACTTGGCCAACTCAATGCCCCCAGCTCAGAACGCTCCAAGCGCTCGAATCTTGTCAGTCACTCCTTCTGTCATTAAGAATGACGCCAACAAGGACATATCTCTGCTAGTGCTTACCCTAAGTGGTACAGCTTACATGGCGTTCGCAGAATACTCAGCGCTTTGCGGTCTGCTCTTTGCTCAGTATTGCGCAGGCTTGCAACAGATGGCCCCGTTACGAAGATGTATGTGCTTATTGAGTCTCACAGAATGCAGCTTTGTTGTTTGACAAATACATTTTTCTCGGTTTCTGCACATTTGTCGAGACATGATTGCCATGTATGTAAGCATACCTCGTTCCCCCAGAGCTCATATTTGTGCTCCGCTACCATAGTGCTGATTAGTCTAGCCTTTTGTACTTTTCCTTATACAACTCGGGGTAATACTACGCAACCAACAGTCTTACCCAAACAATATATTATCAAAAGCGAGCAGCTCCACGTCGTGCTGAAATTTCCAGTCCAAGGCAGTCTTAAAGCCGTACTGATGGTGCGCAAGCATTATCCCGACAGAATGTGCGCAAATGTGCTGCTGAACATGCCAACTTTGGCGCATGAAGTGTGAAGAGGCTCTGCGTCCATGTGGCACTGCACTTATCTCAGGGTGGGTTGGCTGTTGGATGAGGCGCTAATGTTTGACTGTGGTGGTGGTAGCAAGGGAGATAATTCGGACAACACGCTTGCACTCAGCTCGACAATTACACTGCTGCTGATATGTCCACCTTGACTAATCACAGGCACCATGACGACCTTCTTGAGTACGCCCACAACGATGGAAACTGTATCATGATCGACAGAGTTAGTTGCAACGCCAAAAGCAAAAGCCTCGCGGCAGTATTTAGCGACGTCGGTGATCGAGTCGGCGTTCGTCTGTGGGTTTATTAATCAACTACTTACACCTAGTACCTCGGCCCGTTCCCGTAAAGCTCTCCGCACATTCCATGCCTGTTTTGTAATCTGTACATCATCATCAAAGGCGCAACCCTCTTCTTCAAGTGCCAAAAAAATCCGATTGCAGTATACTCTGACATGTCTCTGAATTCCGCAAAAAGGCCTACCATTGCCGTCGTCGGCGCCGGTCCCGGTATCGGCGAGGCCGTTGCCCGTCGCTTTGCGACCGAAGGCTTTGTTGTCGCATTACTTGCGCGCACAGAAGATACACTCAAGACGATGGCTCAAGGAATTGATGCCGATGTGGGAACGGGCACTGCACACTACTACATCACGGATTTGCGCATCGAAAGCTCCGTCATCTCTAGTTTCGAAAAGATTCGCGCAGAACTGGGACCGGTGCAAGTGCTTGTGTACAACGCTGGTGCTCGACGGGTCAACGGCCGCTCCATACTCGACACCACCACCGAGGAATTTGAGAACTTCACCAAGATCAATCTCTTTGGCGCTTTCTGGTCCAGCAAGTGCGTCCTTCCGGATATGCTCGCGGCTGGGAAGGGTACTATCCTATTCACGAGTGCCACGGGCGCGTTGCGCGGAATGCCGGGGCTGGCCAGTTTCTCACCTGGCAAATTTGGACTCCGATCACTATGCCAGGTGCTCACACGCGAGTATCAAAACAAAGGCATTCATTCTGTCAATATCATCGTTGACGGGCCAGTGGACGGTAAATTGATAGGAGGGGTCATGAGGCGGCAATGGCAACGCGCTGGTGATGAGGAGAAGCTTCAGGATGTGGATTCATACCTTTTGCAGCCTGCCGATTTGGCGCACACTTACTGGTTTCTGCATACGCAACCAAGAAGTACCTGGA
The DNA here is from genome assembly GCA_000812845.1 of Stagonosporopsis tanaceti. Lineage (NCBI taxonomy): Eukaryota > Fungi > Ascomycota > Dothideomycetes > Pleosporales > Didymellaceae > Stagonosporopsis > Stagonosporopsis tanaceti. The sequence goes on along the minus strand of JUDZ01009501.1, from coordinate 12,861 downwards.
CACAGGAACTGGATGTTCGTGCCATGAAAGAGACGTTGTTCACAAAGCTGTAAATTATCCAGTATTTAATGTCCTTGTATCGCGCGACCTTTATGACACAAACCTTCCCACAAATGCACGTATTTTTGGACGTTTTCATCAACCGTTCAGCTTTCACAAATGTAGCGTGGAGGTCAATCCTCGTAAGGATGTGTGATTCTCAAAGGAGCTGCTGTAACCTTGGAGGGGGAAGGCGGTTAGTGCAACGAAACGTGTTCTGCAGGTCAACAATGGTATGCAATGCAAATAACGTGGGTGGCTGCACGACATGTTCAATCCTACAAACGAGCTTTCTCAGATGAAGCCTCCTGTTCCTTCTTTGCCTGTTCCACAAGTACCCGCCGAAGAATTTTGCCAGTATTGCTCTTTGGAATCGTCTCCACGAATCTGATCCCCCCACGCAGCTTTTTATATGGCACCACTTGTTTGTCAAACCACTCGTGGAGATTTTGTTCCAGTTTCTCGCTGCTCTCCAGCCCATTGGCCAACACAATGTACGCTCGCGGCAATTCTGTGGCTCTTGCTGCACTGTATACCCCAATTACCGCCACGTCCGCAACGGCTGGGTGCTCGATCAGCATAGCTTCGAGTTCCGCGGGCGGAACCTGAAATCCGTTATATTTGATGAGCTCTTTCAGTCGATCAGTGATGAATACGTTGTCATTCTCGTCGACGTATCCAATGTCTCCGGTGCGATACCAGCCCTCTGCGTCAATGGCATCGGATGTTGCTGCGGGATTATTGTAGTATCCCTTGAATATGTTGGGTCCACGAAGCCAGATCTCTCCAGGCTTACCATGTCCCATCTCTTTACTATTTTGTATGACTTTCAGAGACATACTGGGTGAGAGGTGGCCACAGCTCCCGATCGGCTTGTTCCACTCTTCTGCGATTTGTGAAGCAACGGAGGGGGATGCTTCTGTCAATCCGTACGACTGCTTGGTAGGGACTCCAAGGCGGCGATAGATGCCCTCGATCACCTCCTTGGGCGCGGGAGCTGCAGCTGAGTTCAGCATCCGCAGGGACTTGAGATTGTAGCTATCGATGATGGGGCTTTTGGCGAGTGCAAGCGCAACCGGTGGGACTATGTAAGCTACTGTTATCCTATCATCTTGGACGATCCTACAGAAATCTCTAAGATCAAATCGCCGCATGATGTACGTTGTGACGCCTCGGTACAAAGGCGCGAGAACCAGAACTGCAATGCCTGATCATGTTAGTGCGAGTCATATACGCATTCTTTTAACATACCATATATGTGAAACATGGGCAAAAACCCAAGAGACTTGTCTCGGGTCCAGTGCGAGAAGTTCCGCTCCGTCGCAGTCGTCTGTAGCACATTGGCTATAATGTTTGCATGTGTCAACATAACACCCTTCGGCAGACCCGTAGTTCCTGAAGAGTATACGAGAAATGCAAGGTCCACTTCCGGGTCGATTTTCGGCGTTTCAAGGCGTGGAGATGAGCTTTGTATGCTCGTGAAGTGTCGAAATTCGTGTTTCGGGTCGATCTCATCAATCAGCAGAATCCTGCCGTTCGAGATACCGACGATCTTTGCGGCTTCTTGAACAACCTTCAAACACTCAATATTGGTAACAATGGCTGTTGCGTTCGATGCTTTCAAGGATCGAGCTAGCTCAGCCGTCGTGGAGAGATGGTTCAACGGGCACACCACGCCTCCTGCACACAAGGTACCACATGCGACAGAGGCAACATTGACAGAATTAGGTGTGATCAGAGCGAGTGTATCTCCTTTGCGCCATCCCCAGTTAGCCAATAGACCTTGTGCAAACTGCTCGGCGACGGCTTTTACGTCACAAAAGGTAAACTTTTTGTTTGCTGCAGTGTCGACGTATAGAACTATCTCAGCGGTTAGTAGGTCACGATATAACAGGCTTCCATACCCACCATGGTTGTCAGGGAATTCGCGGCCCGCATTGTCGAAAATGAAGGTCCACAGGTCTAGCGAGGGAACCGCGATCGGAGGGTATGGTGAATGGATTGGCATAGTGCAGAACGAGACGGTCAAGACTGTCTCACAGATGCATTGAACGATCGCATTTTAGTCTTAAATACTTAGATAAGACTTCGAGGGGGGCACATCTGCTTTGGCCACCGTTTGGCATGGCAAAGAGCTCGAATTTCCAAGATTAGTCTAACAATTGCACCTGCGGCTGAATTCGTGATTAGTCGTGTCGGCTAACTTGGAACCTAGGTACATACTGTAGTTAGGTCTAAAGGAGCCGATCCCAAGCGCCTGTGCTTGCGGGGTAACCACGGACCACTTATATCTTGACATGAGCACAACTCCTCAGGAAGAGAGTTTTGAGCTCATAAGAAATTTCAAATTTCGAAGGCATGACGGTTCCCGGCAGTGGAAAGATTACCATTTTCGTCGACTGCGGTCAGTTGCAATGCTAAATTCCTCAGATCGTACTAACAGTTACAGTTTCGCCGTACTCATGGTTCGGGTTCACAAATATAAGGAACTTCCGCCCCCTCCTTACTGCTCATGGGATTGAGGTCTGCATTGAGCCGTTCTTCCTTGGGGGCGCTCGCGACGGTGTTGGCAATCCTTTCACGCCACCGTTACCGGCCAAGGCTGCTTTCGGGGATCAGGATCTAGAACTAACCTCCGAATTACTGGGTCTGAAGGTCGTACGGCCTGAAGTCTTTCCTATTTCATCTTTGTTTGTAAGAGCTGTGTACAATTGTATCCGTGGAAAATGCTAACCCGAGAAGCCCGTACGCGTGGCGAGATATGTCAAAGACCACTATCCCGCAGAGAAGTTCGAAGAGACCTTCCTTGGCTTGGTCTCAGGCTATTGGGGGCGAGGCATCAACATTTCCACGCCAGACGGAGTTTTGAAGGCTCTAGATAGCGTATTTCCAGCGCCTGAAATAAAAGAGATCATGCAGAAAGCGCTCTCGCCTGAGAACAAGAAGCGGGTCGTAGATACCACCATGGCTATAGGCGCGTTTGGCGCACCCTGGATCACAGCCGTCAATGCAAATGGGGAGAGAAGAGACTGGTTCGGCAATGACCGTTGGAACCAGGTGTTCCATCACCTAAAAGTACCGCACACTCCTGTAACGATACTTCCACCTGGCCAGGCAAAGTCACATTTGTGATAGCTGATTCTCTTTTCTAAAGCTCTGTAGAAATGCGAATATCCAAAGCGTGGTTGCCGCTTTCAACGACGTTCATCCTCAGGCTAAGATAGAGTGCTTTTTAGCTGTTCGGTCCTCAATCGCAACATTCACAATTGTTAGCACAGATGATGTATTGAACAGACGCGAGCGCTCGTGCCTTGAAGGTCGAGTGTAATCAAATTGTTCGCCGTAAGCATGATGACGTCATCAGCCCACTTATGCACTCGTGGCGGTCTATGTAGCAGTCTGTGACTTGAACGTTGAAGCAAGACAACATCTGCGCAGCGGCCTTGTCTAAACGTAGGAACATCCCGTACTCTGTCCTCGCTACTCGTAATTACACTCTCTAGGAGGCTCGAAGCAATACTTGCGGCGCATATACAGTCATGCCACCCAGAAAAACTGTGCGCAATGGTGGCTGTTGGACATGTAAACTTCGGCGCAAGAAATGCAATGAGGCTCAGCCAACATGTGGCGGCTGTAATTATCTTGGGATAAGTTGTGAGTATGGACCAAAGCCGGCGTGGATGGACGGTGGGGCTCGACAAAAGCAGAGAGCCGTGTCGGTCAAGACAGACATCAGGCGAAACATCGCCCAAAGAAGAGAAAGGGCACACGTCCGCATAGAGGGCTCAGCTGAAGATGCTAGCCGGAATTACGATGTCATGTCTGACATGACAGTAACTAATAGCTTGTCGAAACCTCAACCCGCATCTGCTACGGAGCCCCAAATTCGACCATCACATCCTGAAGCCCAACATACATCGGGAGATAAACCAACGGTACTTGCTACATTACCCTGGAGTCACCACCAACACCAGCGCTCCGATACACTCGAGCAAGCCTCGCATACCGAGTGGACCTTCATCATGAAGTACCTCGACTTTGTCTTCCCAGCCTTGTTCCCATTCTATCAGCCCCACATATTTGACACCGGCCGCAGCTGGTTGCTGATCCTGCTCAGGAAGAGCAAGATCGCTTACCATGCAGCGCTTGGCTTGTCGTGTTATTACTTCACGATGGCGCTTAGCGATGCTGGCGATATCACCGAGACTGCTGCATGTAAACGGCTACGGTGGACAGAGGTGGAACGAGAGTCTGAAAAATGCTTTGCGAGCTTACGGACAGAGATTGTCGCCATAATCACCAGTGTTGGGAAGGCGCCAACAGCTTTGTTGGACAAAGTAGAGCTCATGAATAGCATCATCCAGGTCGTCGTCTTTGAGTTGGCGATGGGCAAAGCTGCGCCATGGAACACACACCTGCCTGCTGCCATCAGCCTGTTCGAGGAGATCATGGTCCATCCAGGATCCGTTCCGGTATACCAGGGCCGACCCCAGTCCAAATTCGCTTCCGTGCTTTTGGGAATGGGAGAGCCTTCTTGGACCAACCCTTGGCCGAGTAATCACATTTGGAACCCCATACAGGCTGGTTTTAGGTTCTATACTGGTCTTTTGATATTCATCGACATCATAGCTAGTACCGCGACTGGACAGATGCCGCGGCTTCAAAATTATCATCAGGATGTTCTTGCAGCCAATGACGAGAGTGTCTCTCTTGCGGGAGAAGCAGAGATCCGCCTTTCGAATATTGTCGGGTGTCCCAACTGGATCGCAAGATTGATTGCCAGCATAGCAGCCGTAACGGCTAGGAAGCAGACGCAGACTGTTTCAAGTGAGAGCATGCCCAGCAGAGTGGGAATTTGCAGTCGCTGTGCTGGCATCAGACAGGAGCTAGATGCCAGGATAGCTACCTTGAACATTGATTTTGCAGCTTCAAGCCCAAGTCCCAAAACGAACGGTTCGAGCGTTCCGATCTTGCTTGCATCGGACCCGGGGCCTTCGACGTCTGCAATATTCGCGTTGATTTGGGCGCTTACAACACGCCTCTATCTTTCCGCGATATTGGACAAGTTTGCTCGAAACGAGCCTTGCGTACAAGCTGACGTTAATCGTGTTTTCGTACTCCTCAAACAGGTTCAGCCAGGTCAGCTACGCAGCCTCGCTTGGCCACTATTGGTTACTGGCTGCCTAGCTCCGAAGGTGCACGAATCGTCGCTTGAAACGTTGTTGACCGGACTGAGTAGCACAGATGCTGTGGGTGCTCTGAAGGACGTCAACCAGATGTTGACACAGGTCTGGAGACGCCGAGAGAGACAATTATCTCACGAGGTGGAGATGACCAGTTGTTTCGCCGTTCTGGGATCACCGATCTTGCTTATTTGATAATAATGATGAATTAACTTGTCCAGCACTACCCCCTCCTCGGCATCTTGTTTATCTACATCAATGTCCCTTCCAGGAGCCAACAACCTCTTTGACGGTTGTCGTTTTGATCTCCGTGAACCTTTCGTTGAGAGACCCCTCCTTTGAACTGTGCATGATGCCATGCACAGCCCAAAGTCCGAACTTTGACAACATCCCTGCAAGCATTGGCTTGGGAATGTACGCGTACATGGATGGGTGGGAAGGTAGCTCCGTAGCTTCGCCCTTGTTCAGCTTCTCAACCGAATCATATGTGACTGTGAACTTATCACCTGTTCATTCTGTTAGCCTTGCGATGTTTGCATCCATAATGAGCTTCCTACCAGTTGCTTCTTCAGCGTACTGAACGATTTGCTTGATCGAGGCGTAGTCACTGTAGACATGATAGACTTCATCCCACTTGTCGAGGCTCAGCGCCGCGACTACGAACTTAGCAAGATCTTTGGTGTACGTGAAGCTCATGATCTCATCACCTGTGCTTCCCGGAATTGCAGCGGTTCTATGAGCGATGTCTACAAAAACCACAAGGGGGGTAAGGTAAGACTCGACGTGTGGTATTCCGTAGTAGTCGAGGAACAACCCGTTGTGGAATCGCGTCCATTCGAGATCTGTTTGACGGAGAGCATCGAGGCTCTGTTCGCGAAAGAAATTGGGTCCAATGCGAAGAGACCTGTTATCGTTAGTACTGGAGCGGGGTTCCAGAATTTACTTGTACGTACTCATCTTCGGGTGTCCTGTCGCCCCAGTTGCTCTGTACGAAGCGCCTGACTGCAGACTTTCCAGCTGCGGCAATCAGATTGCGCTCAGACTGCGCTGCGACCGGATCGTAGAGAACTATGGTAGAGATGATAGTGTGCACCTTGTGTTCGTTGAGACTCTTGGTGACTTGATCAATGTTGTCGTAGTCAACGGCGATGGTTGAAGTGGACAAATCTCCTTTGGGCACCTTGTGTGCATCAGATACCTGACACATAAAAACCGGGGATTACGTGAGTGCTTACCTTACGAGCAAGCACAATCACTTCGTGTGTTCCATCTGCTTTGAGTGCATCGACGATAGTTTTGCCCACATTACCGGTGCCTCCAGCAACTGCAACGACGACCATGATGATTATGTTGATGGAAGTATGGAGTAAACTTGGGTGAAGGTCTGTAAAATCTATCCTTTCTAGTCAGTCCAGTCAAGACAGTCTGTAGAATGATGATGTAGATGTGTCGGATGAAGCAACTTCAGACGGATAGTTGCTTTGCTTTATACATCCTGACTGCCAACAGTCGATCTAGCAGGCAAACTTTACACTTCAAAGTGGAAAATGTCACTCCTGGTAACTGCAGTCATATCTGACGGCAGCCGCTGTTAGTGGTTAACATCGAGAGTAAGATTTTAGCCTGCACACTAGTCCCAATCGGAGCACCCGCGCGGGCTTCTCAAAACAACGAATCCGTAACAACACTTATAAAATTGCATTCGTCGGTGTGTCTTACGAATGGCGTGAGCACAACTTGATCTGTAAGCCGGATTTTGGACAACGGATCCGAAGTTCAAACACCGACAACAACCAAGCTTCGGTCGCCACTGTCCACCGAGCGGACAACAAGATAGCCCGATGCATCTGTCAGGCGAACATAATCATAGCACATGTGTGGTAGAACCCCAATCGCGGTAACTGGTCAAGAGAATGGAAAGATGACAAAGCTGATGACCAAAGTTCAATGCTTAATCGTAACAAAGGCTGCACACGCGAAATCGTAGCAACTGCTGCGCTGTGTCCTGGACGCCTTACATGCTTCTCAAAACAATCGGAACTCATATCAGTACAGAGACGCTCCATGATACCTAAACAAAGCAAGCCAATCTGAACTCCTCTTCGTTGTCTCGCAACACTCCAGCACGGTCCACTCGCCCGATTCACCGATCGGGCGCGCTCTGCTGTTCAGAACCAAAGACTTGCCTTTTATGATCCCAAGCTGCATGAGCTTTTCCACTCCGGCATAGTTGTCTTTTCGGATTGCGTTCAGGATCGATGGCAGCTGTGGCCGATAGAGAGCACGGCCCGCGTCCCACTGATGCACCATATCAATAAGTGCAGAATATCCGAATTTCGTCTCAACGTCTTTGTCGGTGTCTGTGCAAAGCAGGATTGAGTCATATGCGGGTGGCAACGCTGCGATCTCGCCACGATTCGCGGCTGCGGAGATGAAGTCGAGAAGTACGCGCACGTTGTCCTTCTTGTTACGCTTGATGGCAATGTCGAGTGCCTCGTATGTCAACTCGGGAGCCATAGGAAGCATCTCGAGAAGCATGGCTGTCGCAGCCTGGCCGCTTTCGCTGGCTGCGAATTGTAATATGTTCATGTCTTCGATGGCGGGATCTCGAGGGTGGGCGCCGGAGCGAAGCAGAACTCTGCAAACGTCTAACCTGTCTGATGCAAGCGCAACGACAAAGGGGAGAGCTTTTGTCTCTCTCTTGTTACGCCTGAAGTAAATCTCCTCTCTGACGAGCGTGGGCTTGTGCTGCAGCATTAGTTCAACCGCCTGTGCCGCATCTGCTGAGATCGCTCTCCCGAGCGGAGTTCTTAATCCTACATCATGTTGTGTTCTCTGGGTTTGGCTGAAGTCAAAGCCTCTTTCTACTAGCAAATGGAGGATGCGGATCGCGTCTTCTGGTCTCTTTTGCCATGTATCCTTGGTTATTGCATTAACCGGTGTTACAAAGCGTGTCTTCTTCTCCTGATGCTGTTGGACGTCATCGGCCTTTTCGTAGTCGGACGGTGTACCTTTCAGAGCCAGCATCTCCTCGACAGTGTCAGCCCAGCCAGCACCTGCGAAGCAAGCAAGAGCCGAGACCTCGTAAGTGGTCTGCCAGGGGCGGTGTTGGTAGCTGGCAGATTGTAGCTCACTTTTGCTGTCGAACAAGCCTGACACTAGGGCAGTAGGATCGAATCTTGAACTGCCCATGATGAACTTCATCACACTCATGCCGTCGTCAACGTTTGCCCATCTTGAAATCCCATCTAGGACGCTCGACTTTGGGAGGCGCATCTGCGTCTCTGACCAATAGTGTTGCGTCTCTTCGATCTCTCGTGGCCATTGCTCAGTCAAAGGGTTGGCTCCGTGAGACGCGATGAGACAGCTCGCAAGCTCCGCATGGCCCTTGTAAGCGGCCGACAAAAGTGCATAGTCTGTGGGACTGAACTTGACCTTCAGACGAACCTCGCCATAAGTCGCACCATTTCGAAGTAGGTAGTCTACTACTCTTGCATGTCCTTCTGTCGTTGCCTTGGCCAAAGCTTCATGCTTGACCTTCTTCGTTCTTCCTGCAGGATCGGCCCCCATAGAGACGACAGCTTTCACTAAAGATAGACTGCCCTCTTGTGCGACTTCCTCTAGGACCTGGTGCAGAGCCTCTAGAGAGGGGCCTTCACAGGATGTATTTGTTGCTGTGTTCGACCTCTTGAGCGAAAAGCCTTTCATGATCGACGAGCCCGCTGAGGCTTTTCTGCTGGAGGTGATGTTCTTCTTCTCGATGCGGCGCGCAATCTCAGCCTTGGCCTGATCTGATGTCATGTCAGGCGCTTCATTTTCGTATGCACCTGTAGTGAAAGCGGCTACGGAGAATCTGGGTCTCGAGAACGGACTGCTTGGAGCGTACGCTGAAGGCGATTGCAGTCTTACTGAAGAAGTACTGCTACTCTTCGTACTACTGACAGTGCCCATACGAGAAAGTGTCGCTGGTGGAAGGTTGATGGGACTCATTGGTAATCGTAGAGGCGCAGGTTGTTGTCCACCCAGGTTGAGTGACGCCATCGAGTCGCGAATGCCGCCTTCACTACTGCCTGAATTCGACATTGGTGGCGTCAAAGGCGTTGTTGCGGCTTTTCTGAACCTCAAAGGCTGTGGAACGTCCGGGTCCGGGATTGCTGGAGAAGCGAGTGTGGGTGATTGTGACGCACTATACATTGGCCTCGCGGTTCCGTAACCAAGTCGAGAAGGAGGCATCGTTTCTGTGTCTGGCGCAGACATAGAGTGGCCCATTGGTGGTCTGGGAAAACGATCATCGAGGCACAAGTCTGTCGAATAGCCAAGCGACGAACTTCGAGCCGGAGGCTCATACACGAGCTGGAGGCCTTCAGCATGTTTCCTGTACTGTGGGACATGTGCAGCTAGATCATAGGATGCACTAGCAAATTTTGACGTTGTCGCGGATTGGGCAGCTGTTGAAGAAGATGGTGGAGCGGCGTCCAGCTCCTGGACCGTCGTTGTCGCAAGTTTTGTAGGTCTTCTGTAATCCCACTGGAGCCCTCCGTACAGGGTAGCATATTCGTCTAGTCCGTCTGCAAAGCGACCTTCCGAATTCTGTGTCAAGGTCTGCTGCTGCATGTCAAGCGTTGCGCGCTGCGCGCAGTTTACAATCGTGGTCGAGTGTCAGGGATGGGAACATCAGGCTGGAGGGAGATGGAGCGGGGTATAAGCCGCTGCCTAGCTGTTATCGACGGTTTTGATGACAGCCACCATGCGGCTGAGGGGCCCTATCGACGTGATTCAAGCTGCAAGGCTGCAGTCGTTCACGTCCCATAGGTAGGAGAACACAGCCCATCTGGGCAACGCAGGGATGAGCTTCCTCCATAAACTGACCGGCGGCACAAACGGAGATGGACACGAGTACAAAGTGACCATACCTAATTACTGCCGTGGCGAGCGGGAGGTGTGGAGGAGAGTCGCTACGGACTGCTGAGAGCAGTAATTGATGTCCCACGTGGGTCGCTTGATTGGTCAATTTTGTCGCTCTGCACGAACGCCTCCAATACCACTGTTCCGACTACTCTTTCTCGTAAACAGTATAGACTCACGTGCCTGGTAATTCTTATTTCGCAATCGCGCAATTTTGCGATCTCAATCCTTTACAGCGAAGGTTGACCGTTATCTTGTCGCCTATTTTACGGTCCTTGATGCCAGCATAGCTTGCCATTTCTGGGCAGACGATTGATTGAGGCAGTACGAAGTTGTACAAATAGTGGCTGTGGATTACTGACCTTGCAGGACCATCATCACTTGAGCTTAAGCAGCAGGTATGATGCGGACACCCTGGTCACGTCAGCATTCCTCTCTCAAGGGCGTTCGGTCGTACAAATTGTCGTGCATGAGGCAGATTGTTCTGACAACTGATTATTCTGAACTCTACTAGGTCCAAGTGAGAGACCCGCACATCTTTGAATTTCGGTGGTTTGTGGTTTACATCGAGACGATCACATGGAGAGAATGTGAGTGTACTGCGTTCGCAGGAAACTTACTCATGGCTCGGCCCCAAGTGTCGTCACGCTGACAGTCACAAGACGGTCTTGAACAGCCGGGCCTGTGTTTGGAAGCCCTGTAGCATGGCTCGATGTCATGGGGAACGACTGTAGGGTCGGGAGTAGCCGCCCGAATACCTGACTGACCTCTCCTACCCCGCACTTTCTACACAATTCCAGATACTCTATCCACTTCAGGAACAGCGCTGTTAACCCACGTCATTGATAACTGGACTCTGGCCCTCGGCTATTTGCACGTATATAAGCTTATCTGAACGATTAACCGTATATCTGGAGGTATAAGACTGACACGCAGTACCACATCGACCACGAGACATCTTGAGAACCATGGCAGACGACAAGAAGAGACAAGCGAAGCGCGCAGCTGCTGAGAATGGAGTGTAAGTGACCCGAAGATGTGCTAAGCGCCTGAAACTGACAGCAATCAAAGCATCAACCCATCCGGCGCACTGCTAATGGCAGCGGCGCCCCTATACCTAGCCCTCGTGCCCTTGACGTCTTACCTAACAACGCCGAACTCAATCTGCCAGTCTCTGACGCACGCCGTGATCAAACTTCTGCCCGGTGTAGGTGTCTCGTCAATCACCTCTGGACGCGCGATCCCCGCGCTCTCAGCCCTGTACTTGTTCTGGACCTTCGGTGCTTCGGGCGCTGCATCAGCGGCCGGTCAGGCGATGGGGCGCGAACAGGGTATGGATATGGCGCACCCCAGAAAATACGCCAATGAGCTGGACGGTCTGCCTTTGCGATTAAGGAGTGCGCATTATGCGTTGATGGAGAATTTCCCGGGTACGTGCCATGAGATCGGGGTCGATCAGCGGGCTGCCTCCGGAGACTGACTTTTTCTTAGCTTTTGCGCTCGCTGCAGCTCTGGCTCAAATACTTGCGCCTAACGATGCTCAGGTCGTCAATCTCCTTGGCTTCCATGTTATGGCGAAGCTGCTTGTGCACTACCCGTCGTATTTGAGCAACATCGCGTTGCCCAGGACTCTGGCGCATATTAGTGCGACAAGCGCTTTGATCAATGTATGTTGGAGGCTGGCTGCTGGTGCATAAGGGTGCTGGAAAACATCCAAGACCAGTTGTGGAGATGTCTGCCAGCGAGCATGGGAAGCCCTTGTGTGAGATGGGACAGTGACAGCAGACCACGTTCGCGTGGGCATTTGACGACGAACGGAGCCGCTGAGATTATATTAGTGCTGATACATGGTGAGGGTAGGTTTGAATAAAGCATTTACGGTCTACTTGTCGTAGTCATTCTAAGTGAAGCGTCTTCTCAATTGAATCACCCGATCAAATTCATCATGTCTAGTCTTGCGTTGTGCACTCATACTGTGTCCTTACCCCTCAGCATACGATACACCTTCGATTATCTGTCGGCAACAGACCCTATGTGTCGTCTTGTCGTTGACGGCTAGTGTTATTGCGAGGACAAAGGCTTCGATCCTGAATTCCTCGACCATGTGGCATTCGTGCGGGTGGTCTAGCAGCGCGGGGTTGAACCAAGATAAGTGACATCAATTCACACTACAAGATCATGCAACTCTGCGATTACCATTCGCATGCCTCTAACAAGAAGAGACAGGCTTGTAAGAAAGCACATAGAGACGAAAACGACGGCGGCGATGAAGCCTGGATGGAGTACAGGGCATGCATGAAAGCGCATTTTCAGGGACACGGATGGCCAGTGACTTGGCTATATCTGGACATGCGGAACAGTATCAAGACACACAAGGATACGATGATCGCACTCGGCGAAGGCACAGATCATGAGCAGGATGCAGACTAGTACATGGTTAATAACCACAACATCGAGACTAACACTGTACACGATATGCCCCTCGTCTCAATTGTTCTTGCAGATCGTCAACAACTGAAACGAGTCACCAGACACTAACCAGGCGCCGTGCCAAAGGTAAAGTAATCATCTAACAAAAGCAAAAGCAAAGTTTCAGCGTGTCAGTCATATCGTACGACTACCTGGTAGGAAGAAGAAGATCAAGGCGCGGAAAACTGTGGAAAAAAAAGAATCGAGGAATCTCAGACTTGCTGAGCACCGAAGCTAGTGTCGCTTCTGTGGATCGAACACAGTA
>JUDZ01009500.1:0-24842 GCA_000812845.1 Stagonosporopsis tanaceti | reverse complement strand
AAGAGTCAGGAATGTGCGTGTTCCAAGAGAGATGACAGGCGCGACGGGAGGTTGAGGAGGCGACTTGTCTTCGTGGTGGCAGAGTGGACAAGAGTCGAGGATGCGATTCGTCTTCTGGTAGTCCTGGATGGCCTGGTTGCGGAGATTTATAGACGACTTCGGAGCGCGCGCAGCGAGCTTTGTGGCATTCTCGTCCATGTAGTCGAGGTCGTTCTTTTTTCAAGAGTTAGCACAGCAACAGTTGAGAAGCTCAGACACTTACATCAAACTTTGCGTCCTTGCCAATCTTCTCTGCAAGAATGAGACCTTCATTCTGTCCTTTTGTGCGCCGTTCTTGTCGGACCATGTCTTCGATACTCATGTCCTCGTTCTCCTTGACCAAACCACGTTCCACACCTCGCTTATTCTCGAGCGAGATGACCTCGCCCTGCCGACCTCCAGCCAGCATTCGGTTATCCATAGCGTTGAGGACGACCACGTCTCGATCTGTGCTGCTGGTGGCCCCTGAGATTGCTGCGTTATACTCATCCTCAAGCCTTGCTGCGTCCGGTGACTTCTTCAATTTTGCCTTCATCATCTGAGCTTTGAGTCTGTTCAGCTCTGTCTGGCTGAGAGCAACCGTAGGTCTAGGATCCGGTACGCTTTCGCCTTGAGGTAGCCGAGCCGCCTGGTGGTCGTCTCGAGGTAGACGGTGAATGCCTGCCTTCAGTCTGCGCTCCTCATACAGCTCTCCTGACGGCTTCTCTTTACCAACGTAGTCTTTGCCGTACATGTTTCTTCTATCGAGCTCGGATTCCTCCTCTCGCGCGTCGTCGAAATCGCGCAGGTCTCCATACTTTTCCAACGCTACATCTTCGACGCTTCGCCCCGTCTCTTCAGCTGCCCGGTAGATGCCCTTGAGCTTTGTCATTCGCCATTGGGATCCCGAATCGCCAAACATGTAATCGACCTCCCTTTGCGCCGGCTCTTCAGTTGTTTCTGCTTCATCCTTGTCAAGGTCAGCAAGGTGGTGATTCAATTCAGCCTTGTGCACCTTCAAAGCATGCTGCTTCTCTGCTGATGCCGCCACATATGTTGTCTTCTCCTCTCGTTTCTTCCTTTGGACATAGTCCACGTCCATGGACGATGGCGCCTGCATCCAATCATCCCGCTGAACGTTCGCGCTCGCAGCCTCTTCCAACTGCTCATCCAGCAGCTCGTCATCGTGCGGCGCATAGTCTCTCTCCTGAGGTACATCGTCACCAGAAGACTCGTCCTCCTCGAAATGACGCGACTTGCGTTTCCGGGTCATGCGATCTTCATCGTCACTTGAGGGCGATCGACTTCGCTTGTCTTTGTGCTTTCGGTGTGATCGGTCGTCATATTTGTCGTCGCGCTCTCTTTCCTTGCGTTTCCTCCGCGAACGCTCTTCAGAAGTCTCCCGGTGATGACGCGATCTCTTGTCTCTGTGGTGTCCGTCTCTGTCGCGTTCGTCGCGGTGATGGCGCGAAGAATGGTGCTTGCTTGAGCGGTGGTGTCGGTCGCGGCTGCGGCTCCTGTCGCGCTTTTTCTTCTCTTCTTTCGTCTTGCTCGCCGCAAGGTCCTTCTCAAAATCTTCCAGTCCCATTATGGACGTGGCATTTGTGAGGTTGCGATGGAATTGAAGGAGCCAGGATGAAGGGTCCTGGGTGGGATTGACATCACACCTGCAGCCCTAGCGCGTCGCCCCACCTGAGAATTTGGAGACAGCAACTTTACACCAACCACACACTCTGCTTCGACTGACGCCACGCTCTTTTACGACAGACTGCACACCAACACTACGACTGTACTAGCGACCACGTTCATACACTGTGTCTGAGACCAGAATTTACCACCATGGCCTCTGCCCAGGCTCCCGCGAGCTCCGCAACGAGCTCCGCGTCTTCCAGCTCGAACTCACCAGTTGCCATAGTATGCGTCGGCATGGCTGGTTCTGGCAAGACCACCTTCATGCAACGCCTTGTATCCCACATCTACACGCACCCTGACCCCACCTCAAAAGAGCCGGCAGTATCGAAGACCGCATCGACCCCGCCGTACATCATCAACCTCGACCCAGCAGTACACCACGTGCCCTTTACGCCCAATATCGACATTCGTGATAGCGTAAACTATAAGGAGGTCATGAAGCAGTTCAATCTTGGACCCAACGGCGGTATCCTGACAAGTCTGAACCTATTCAGTACCAAGATTGACCAGGTCATTGGGCTGTTAGAAAAGAGGACGCAGGTACCAGAGCCAGCCAAGGAGCCAGAGCAGACAACTGTCGAGTTCATGACAAATAGTGGGAAAGAAAAGCAGCCGGCGCCGATTCAGCAACCGCAAGTAAATCACATCCTAGTAGACACTCCAGGTCAGATCGAAGTGTTCGTTTGGTCGGCCAGTGGAGAGATTCTGCTATCCAGTCTAGCAAGCACTTTCCCCACTGTTATCGCATATGTCATCGATACGCCACGAACCACGAGCACCAGCACCTTCATGTCCAACATGCTGTACGCATGCTCCATCCTGTACAAGACCAAGCTGCCCATGATCTTAGTATTCAACAAGACAGATGCACAAGACGCTGAGTTTGCCAAGGAGTGGATGACAGACTTCGAGGCTTTTCAAGCGGCACTGCGGAACGAGGAGGAGGGCGGCACTTTTGGTGGCGACGGCATCACCGGTGGAAGCGGTTACATGAGCAGCTTGCTAAACAGCATGTCCCTTGTTCTCGACGAGTTTTACAAGCACTTGAGCGTGGTGGGCGTCAGCGCCATGACTGGTGACGGCATGGACGAGTTCTTCAAAGGAGTCCAAGAGAAGAAGGCAGAGTTCGAGCGTGATTATAAGCCAGAATTGGATCGAAGAAGAGCAGAACGTGAGCAGGAGAAACAGGCTACTCGCCAGCGAGAGCTCGATAAGCTTATGAAAGACATGAAGGTTGGTGGAGCAGGCACGAAGCCGAAGAAGGCACCGCGAAAGGAAGAGCCAGAGACGGTGAGTGATGCGGAGGACATGGACGATGACGACGAAGGCCATCCAGCCAACGACTTTGACGATGACTTCGACTCGGAAGAAGATGCCATGGACCCGGATAGCAACCTCAAGCAGCGGT
The DNA here is from genome assembly GCA_000812845.1 of Stagonosporopsis tanaceti. Classification (NCBI taxonomy): domain Eukaryota; kingdom Fungi; phylum Ascomycota; class Dothideomycetes; order Pleosporales; family Didymellaceae; genus Stagonosporopsis; species Stagonosporopsis tanaceti. Next base: position 21,724 of record JUDZ01009500.1, on the reverse strand, counting down.
ACTCACAAGCGTTGAGGGACAGCGGCGGCCCCTCAAACGAGGACATGAGTTTCGCTAAGTATGTGCAGACTGCTAAGTTTACATGAGCGCTCGAACGATCGATCCTTTGCAGCGATCAATGGCAGGACAGACTCTGACACGATAACTCGAGACCTCTTCCCATCAAACCTCGATGCTTCAGCTTTCTACCCTGTTCTCAACAGCGCCCAATCTCGCTTCCCAGACCCTAGTCCACCTCGGAAGTCACTGCATGTATACGCAACGCCGCGGTGGCGAGAACGACTCGAATACGGAAATTTGCATGCCACAAGAGTCGTGCCAAAGTCAGCAACACCCTTTCCATTTTTTCTCGCATTGTCAGCACAACCATCCCGCCACCTCATGTCTGCAAATCCCAAGTCGTATACTGGCGCAGCCAGATCTCACTTCTGGCGTGACTTTGCTCTCGACCGGGAAACTGTCTCGATCACAGCGGCGGGAAGATCGTGGCCGTAAGCGGGACGGGTCGAAGATGGGACGTGGTCACGGTCGCGTTGCACAGGGCTAATGCAGGGCAGAGGAAACAGACGCAGAACGAGAATGTAGCTGCGCGACTGCGTATGTGCGGTTGTCAATGTCAGGTGCCAGACCAGGCGCTGTGCGGCGCTGTGTCCGCTTCGTATACTGGGTTCGTGCTTGTTGAGTGATGTCAATCAGGACCGTGTAAGGCCCATGGTACAACCAGTCAACAACCTCGCCATGTCTAGATCACCAATCTGCCATCTTGTACTATTTTTCTAGCCCAACTCCCACGCCCTCACTCCTCTTCAGACCTCCTCACCCCTGCTCCCACCCCCTCGACATCGTTCAGCTCCCTACGCATACACCTGCACCAACCCATTCTCGACTCTCACACCCTGTACCGCATCTCCCGTACCATATCCCCCGGCCGCACCTCACCTATAGGAACCGCTCCCACCCTCCCCCCACCTCCACCGTCCCACCATCCACCACACCCTGCAGTGCCCCACCGCCGTGCCACCCCGCCACGCAGTGACACCCCCTCCCAGCCCGCGAGAACAAAACCCCCTTGACAGGCCCTGACAGGCTCCCGAAGTCGCTTGACAGCAACGCCCGCAGTAGGGGTTATCGCTGCGGGGGCGTTTGTGCGAGGGGGAGGGTTTGTGCAACGTGGGTTGCGATGCATGATTGTGGGCCGGGGGAGTGTGGGTTGCGCGGGTGGTAGGCGGGGTTGTGTGGAATGTACGGTTGTTCTGTGTGCTGGTGGTTTGCAGGACTGTGGGAAGGGTAGGTGGTGGGGACGGGTGGAATGGGGGGTTCAGCTGTGGTGAGTGTGTTTGGGAGCGTGGTGCTGGGTGGCGGCGCTGTTGGGGCAGCTGTGCGTGTGGGCATGCAGAAGATTGAGGTTTGTGACGTGATGAAACGCGGGTCTGAGGGGTTATTTTGGGGGCGTTCAGTTGGATGCGCATGAGAGCTGGTAGACCAGAGACGAGTAGGTCGTGCTGTGACGGTACCTTGCACGTTTTGTTTGATCGACATTCAATTGTGTAATGTTGGGCTTTTAAGAGCATGGTAGTATGGTATACAAAGCCTGCTTCTGATCTGATATGCAAGTGATGGCGTTCACTGTGATCAGCGGGACGTCCTCCATGTCAGTCTCTCAGACGCTTCAGCGCCTGCTGCGATGATAGTCAGGGAAGGCATATTGGGCAATTCTTATGTGTAGCGTGTGACGGCACAACGTGGTACGATAGATAGCCGCATTTGGTGCGAGCTCACATATGGCTTGTTTGCACGACTCCTCAACCGCGTGGGGCGTGAGAGAGTGAGACGGGCGTTCTGCTTCAGGCGGACGAAGCAGCGTAGTACCGGGTCTCCAACACCTCCACCATGACGACGGGTACCTGTCAGAGCATCAAGATGTCGTGCTCGTCTCTGCGGCGAACATTCAAGTCTCGGAGGTCCACATGGGATCCTCGCCTTCATCCACGTCAGCAAGCTGCACAAGCACCCGATCCCCCATCGCTAATCTTCCGTACTGACCACGCACCGGGGAAGCGGCAATGACATTGACGTGTTCGTTTGCCAACTTGAAACAATGACTTGCATCCCGCTCCCGATCACTGTGTTACTCCGCATACGCCCATGTTCTGTCGTGCCTATTTTGAGATCTGCGTGGAGATAAACGAGGCAGAGACGAGGTTTCACAGCATGCTCGTCGCACTCAGCTGGGCGACGAGGGGTACAACGTGACCAGAGAAGTGCACAGAAGTGGATCAGAACCCTCGTGTTGTGTGTGGGTCTTGTATGGCAGAAGAGCGTTCGGTGCTAGGGGATGCGTGGCTGTCACGTTGCGCAAACAAAAGCGTTTCGAATGTCTGAGATAGAAATAAACGTTGAGAACATGGCCATGGGAAGCCGAGATTCGAGAACAGAGCTTGGCACAGAAATGAATGAGACTCGACAGCAATGGGATGCGGCTTCAGACCTGCTGTGTGTTGAACGAAGCACCTGTCGTCAGCTTGGACGCCTGAGGAGGTCGGTAATCGCCGCTTCTCCTGAATACTTGGATGCAAGGAAACAATGATTGGAGCCCAAGAAGACTCGACCGTGAACCATCCCGCGTGCCGCGACAGGGAGATGGCTGCTCTGTTAGCGAGATGCTGTGACCCTATTGTTGGTCGTGAACCCTCAGGGTCCGTTTGCGTCGCTGTCCTTGCATGTGCGTGCCCGGGCGCATCGCGGGCAAACACGCAGGCTCCGAGCCCAGCAATGGCCTGATCTTCTGCGCCGAAGGTGATAATCGTGATAAGTCTTGGCTACCAGGCCTTAGCCAGATGGGCAGGCAAGTTGACCGAGAAAGTTGCCATAAGCTGCCGGCGTACACCGGTCGCAGTGCTGCTTGCAGCTGCGATAGCAATTCCCATTTCAACGTCAACGCTAACGGTGCGGGGCAACTCGAATTGCCGCTCAAGTGCCGTTGAGCATAGCAACGCGTGAACCGATAGTTCATGCTAAGAGAATACATCAACCATAGGCAGATGTGGCTTCAGACCGTTTTTGGCGCAAAGTATACTGGCGATGTGGTTCCCTAAGTTCCCAATAAGTGACAGCGGGGCCTGCTCCTAGCCCTGTAGATCATGGCTTGCGGTCTGGATGCCGACTGCAGGGCACGCATATCAGTGGCAGGAGCTACCGCGAGCCACATCGCGTCGCGTCGCGAATGCAGAATGTTGAGCTTCAGCAAGCGCCGGGAAGGGATTGTTAGGCCACGAAATCTCTTTGTTCCACTCTGGCGGAGAGATAAGCTGCAGTGGGGAAAGCGAGAAGTCTGGATAGGGTGGACCCTGGGTGCTATCGTTACCCATCTGCGATGTGGTTTGCTCTCGAGAGCCGGCGTCCAATAGTATGCGCGGTAAGCACCTTGGTTCTGTGCAGAATTGATGAACTTAGCGTGAACTGCAACCTAGCAGCGGTAAGCGGTTTGTAAAGGTTGTACTCGTCATCAGTGCGTGTGAAATAACGCGGAACTGAAACTCACCAGACAAGGTGCCGCGGAACCACGCCGGCTCCCAAAGGCCGAGATGTGTGGGAGACCCGAAGTCTGTAGTCGAGAAAGGAAAGCGGCACTGGAAAAGATGCGAGAGGAGGATGTTGTGAAGATAGTTTTGATTGTTGTATAGCGGTAGCAATGTACCAGTATGCGCTGAAAGACTATGTGCCCATTGAATCAACGGGCGGGGTATCCATGTTTATCCTGTGATCCTAAGGACCACCACCACCATGCGCAATAATGTTCCTAGTGAAAAATCCTCTGCTGCTCTCTGAGACAAGAAGCAGGCCGAGGCCGGAAGTAGAAGAAAGAAATTACATGACCGAGTGTACCACGTTCCTCAGTCCAGTCGTAGCCATGACGGCAGTCGCGTCTATTTCTTGCTCACAAGTTTTTGAACGCCGTAAAATCCCAAATGACCACCTGCACCGTGCTAAAAGCGGCGAGAAAGGATGAATAGAAATGCGAAGACCACATCACTCGAATTTGCGCTTCTCGCCGCTGGCCGCGATGGCAAGTGCATCGAGCCCCGAAGACGACCCAATCGAGTAGCTGTGGCTCATCGAGTAATGAGTGGGGTCAGGGTAGGCGGATCGTTGTTGCTGGATGGGAGAGTAATCTGAGAGCGGCTCCACTTGTTGCACGGCAGGCGCCATGAAGGCGGTACCGTCCGGGCTCATGGACATGTGAGGGTCGTAGCTGAGCGAAGTTGTGGCCGCTGACGACTGCAGAGGAGAGGGCCTTGGGCGCTTAGCTGCAGGCTTGGTCTTCTTGATGCCGTTGTCAGTACCTTTCGCACTGCGGCCGCTCTGATGAGTACGACGGTGCTGCTCCATGTTGTCTTTTCGTGTAAAGGCCTTGTTGCACTCCGGGCAGAAGGCATCCTTCTTGCCGGTGTGCTTCTTTGCGTGGCGGGCAGCGTGTCCGGATGTGGTGAAGTAGTCGCTGCATCCGTACTGCTTGGCCATGGGGCAGGGATAGCTGTTCTTCTTTGGGCGCACATTGGCAGCCGAGGGTGCTGGTGCTGCAATGTGTTGCTCAGACATCTGTGGTTGCCTGTAGAAGACGGGCGTAGTCTGTGTGTGGTAGGGAAGCTGGCTGACAAGGCCGGGTCCATAGGCGTTGAAACTGTCCTGCTTCATGTCGCCGTGGGGCAGGCCGGTGTGGTGCATGCCGGCCTGGTGCATGTCGAAATATTGCGGCTGCGCGCCATATGGCGAAGGCAGGCCCTGCAGCTGGCCATCAAAGGGGCCAAACTCGGGAGTGATGGGCGAAGGTGTCTGCATGTTGACTGAATCCGAGCTGTCGCTGCGCACAAGTCGCGGGGTGGGTGGAGAGCCAATTGGTGACGAGGTGTAGCTGGACGTGCGCGAGCGGAGGGAAGGAGTGATGGAGGGGAGGCGGACTAGAGTTGGTGCCTCAGGCCCGTCGTTTAACAATGACACGCGGCGTCCCGAAGAGTTCTTGCCGTCCATGTTTCTTATATAGCAGGCAAGGCACAAACACGCGCCAGTGAGAGGAATGCGACCAGATTCGCGGTGGTACTCGCGCCACACGTGAGGAGCGCAAAGGGCGTGTTGGGTGGTAGCGAGGCTCAACGGCAGTGAAGGTGACTACACAGCACGGTGCAGCAGAGAGCAAGAGTGGGTGGAGACGAGGCGAAGACCGGGAGTGGGTGCAGGTGACGCCAGAGAGTGAGTGGTTCAGGGTGGAAGAGGGGAGAATGGCTGGGGCAGTGGTGTTTTGAGGGCGAGCTTACTGGGCGTGTTTTCAGGGCGCGGGACAGCAGCGACAGATATAGGAAGCAGAGCAGATTGGACCTGGTATGAGCAGGGTAGGCCGAACAAGGATCAGCCGGAACTGAAAATGTCGATGCAAAATGCCATCTCGACATGCAGGCCGAACTAATGCTAGCGTGCAGCAGCAGCGCGCAAGGATCCCGGTCCTGGCGATCGCCCAGGGCCTGACGAGGAGACCCGCCGCGAGAGCGACGCGGGCGCTCTGCACGGCCAGGGACCGCCTGTCTCTGCATCGTCTGATGGGCGGCACGGCACTCGACACCGCGCATCCAGTCGCGCAGCGCCGCAGAGGCGGGCGACGCGCGCGCGCCTGGCAGCGCCGGCCTGCGACTGTGGACACTCGGCGCAGGCAGGGCGCGCTGGCCGTGGCGCCCAAAGCAAAGGCAGCGGCAGCGGCAGCATTTCCTGGCAGCCTTGATTATGATCGCAGACGGACATTGGCCGCACTAGCAGTGGTGGGTTATTGTGCGATCTCGATGGGAGACTGGCGAGCAGCGCGCACGGTACCAGGGAAACGCAGCGCAGACTGCCGCGACGGGCAGGGCACCAATGAGCGCCAGCGGGCGCTGCCCTCTGCGCTCTGTCGAGTGTGCCAGTGTGCCAGCTTGCCAGCGTGCCAGCGTGCCCCAGAACAGCAGGCACCATGTGCCAGATGGAGCAGCAGGGTGCCTCTCGCCTGTCGCCCAACACGGCGACACGACGACACGACGACATGGCGACGGGCGACTGGCAGCACGGCAGCGCGGCGCTGCACGCAGACGGCCGCCCCCAGCGCAGCGCGCAAGCAAGCAAGCCTCGCGAGCAGCTGCTGTGGCTCTGCGTCTGAGTCTGATGTAATACAGAATCAGGGTCCTGCAGCGAGCGCACCCCTGTCGCAGCCTTGTTGCTGCACTCCGCGAACGGCAACACGCTTGGTCAGTGCACTTCCTTAGCCCATCGAGAGTTGGGGGAGCGATCGGGCAAACGGTCGACGGAACCGACGTCATTCCCCACAGGCCCCGCCTGCTTCCCTGCGGCGCTGCGCGAACCCTGCCGCGAGGGGTCCAGAACGCCCTTCCACGCGGACTTTCAAACGCTGCCACAGACAATGACCTGAACGATCGAGATTTCCTCTGCGATCGTTCTTCTGTTCGGACCCCTTCTGCCTCGCTCCCTGTCCGCCTGCCCACTTCCAAAGCCACACCGGTCCTTCGCTGCGGCACCATCTCGACTTGCAGACCCTATTCTCCTGCCCAGGAACACGCCGAGAAGAGCGCTGCCCTGCGTTACCGAAGCATCCGACGTCTGTTTCTGGCATCGTCCCGCAGCAGATCAAGGGATGATGTCACCGGACCCACCCTATCACGAGCCCAGGAACATGTCCCTCCCTGCTCCTCGACCTGGCGACTGGCTGCCTGCGACTGCCTGCGACTGCCCTTGACTGTCCTCGGCCTTAGCCTGTTTGCCAGCGCGTGCACCCTGGCTGCCTGGTTCTGTCGACCTGTGCAAACGCACCAAACCCACCGCTACACCACGGCCAGCCATTGACCAAAAGCAACCAACACGCTCCCCAACGCGGCAGTCATCTCCTGTCACCACGGCGACCGAATCAGGTGCCGGATGGCCAAGTTGGATAGCCCGTTTGGAAGCACGATCCTCTTCAAAGCCTCAAACGGCAGAGGCATGACTTGGGTACTGCCGAGCGTCTCACCCTACGCTCCATGCCCACCGCAGATGCAATAACATGTGGTCGATAGTCTGCGAGCACTGATCACGCACGATGCCGCGACACTTCTGCGATACCAGATCGAGCACGTTCTGCCACACTTTGATAGCAAAACAAACCCCATGCAGCGCTCACAACGTATCCACAAACTCAATCCCGCAGATCTGGTACAAGCGGCTGATCGTAGACTCATTGGCTCGAAGGAATGAGGCTCTGTGAGCCCTGAAAGCCCTGAAAGCTTTTGGAGTATACCCTGCTTTGAAACACCGCCAGTCGGGAATCTTTCAACAAATGCCATATTGGTCTTTCAATGGCTACTGTTACTAACGGACCATCGCAATGTATGTAAGGATCTTCTAGTCTGACAAAAGGCCCGGACGCTCTGCCAGAAAGTTCTCATCTCTCTTACCTCGCTGGCCCCTCCTATCATGCTTAAGCTAACCGATGTCAACGCCACACATTACCTGTCGGTGGCATTGCGTCGTATGTAACAACTATCGATGGTAGCGGACGACCATACCTAAGTCATGAGTTCACAGCGATAAGTATTTCTCATCGGTCGCCGGCATGTCCCCAGCCCCGCCACGCGACTGCATGCAGGTTTGCAACATGGCCATCGTGGATACACTTCGCTTCACAAGATCTACCTCAGACTGGCGCTATAACAGGCAGTGTAAAAATGCGCTACCAAACCTTAGCTCCTGGCGCGAAAATCCCATCGTCGATTGCCTGATCCGCAAAAGCCATACGGCTCAGACTCCGCTCTTTCAGTCATCGCGTGCTCTTGGCAACGCCTTCGTCAACGACCCGCTTTCCGCTTGCAGCGTAGCATCTGATCCGCGCCAACGGCATCGCCGGCTTTACTGGACAGCAGCCGATACGACCTGAGTGCTCAACAACAGCCGGGTCGGATAGCGCTCACAAACCTCCAATCTTGTTCGCTTCCTATGTATGTCGAGGGGTTCAAGTCGCAATTGAATAGTGTCGTTGCCTGAGGCGGTGAATATCCGATATGCCCAGTGCTGTATTCCACAACGGCATGAATTCGTTTTCTCAGAGTCAGTATGATGTCATGCATCGTGACATTGGTAACGCGTGGGACCGACTGCCCCGCAGTATTATTGAGTGATCAAACGTTGACTCGGTATGCCACAACTGCCTGGATTTACAACAATCCCATCACTGTCGCCTGCCCGTTATTACCGTTTGTTAATACTGACAAGCGCAGAAGAGCTGAGTTCTACAGGGACAACTTCTCCGGCCAATCATATCTTTGGACGCGTAAACATTGTCCCGTTCTCGCTAGAGGCAACTGCACGTCAGCTGCAGGTTCAGGAACGAGGCATCGCACCCTACAGACCCTGTTCCAGGATCGCCAATGAGAGCTTCACCGAAGAAGATCCTCAAAGGACCCTTGGTATCCGTTTGGTATCCATAATACACACTGCGGCCCTTTCTCCATGTCAACCTCGATCACAATGACCGCGAGGAGTTTTCATGCCCCAATTGCAGTTTCTGCGTTTCGATTCACTGCGGACCACCGGCTTATGAAGCTTTTGCAGCATTCTTACATCATGGTGGGGTTTGCTCCCCCGCGAGTAGCAAAACGAATTTCCTTGGACTCGGTTGCTCAGGGCCCAGGCTTCATTAGTCACTCATTTTCAGCTTTCAGCAGGGTGCGCTTGCAGAAGGCCAGCAAGGTTTGAACGCAAGAAGAGGGGCTTTCTTCGAGCCACAGCACGTTGCCGCAAATTGCCAGCTTCGAAAAGGTCACAGGGTACTTTGCGAACTACATATTTGTTAGCTCTGGCTCTATGCACATGACACTATGCTATTTCTAGTATGTTCACTGTTTACAGTACTCGGCAACGGCAATCCAAGCCGCGAACCAGAGAAAGTCACCGAGGATCCATTGTTTGCTGCACGTTCTGGTCGTGCATGAGGCGCCATCTGCACCTCCCGATGCCCCGTTCCACTTTTCGTCGGACTGCATGTGGCGTACATGTAATCCGGCAATGCATCACCGGTTGCAACAGCGCAAGTTCAGACGACGAGAGACTTCGTAATCGGCTACAGCCTTTTCGGTGTTATATCCGACAGGACTCTCATGCCTGGTCGCTGCGCACAAGCTCTCCAACAATTGCTCGTCATTGGCGGGCAAGCCTTCCGCGATATCCACTACCTATTATTCTACATGATCTCAACGACGTTACCGCTTTTGACGTGTCTGACAACCGTTTGCCAGGGTTGTGGTCAATGCAATGTCGCCATCTGGACCCTACAATTGACCGGAATTTCACACCGAGAAGGCGGGGGATGCAACGTGCGTCCGATCTTCCCCCTGCAACACGTTTTCCATTCGCAGAAGATCCGTTTTTGTTGTGTCATCTTGCGTGTTGCTCATGCAAACGCATTGAGGTGCACTTGCGTGTACGTGTACGAGGCGGCATCGTGTTGAGCCTTGTAGAAGCAGCCATACATGTACTTGTCCGAAGTACCAAGGCGATGGCACGGAGGGAGCTCAGATACAGGGTCCCCAATCTGGACAATCCTCCGGTTGTCCAGTGTTTCAGTACACTGTCGTTTCTGAAGAACCGCTCATGGTATCTGCGCATTGGTAGTGATCGTACGAAGTGCAACGGTTGTAAATTCGGGCTGGGTTGTCAGGTATATCGATCGTATCATTTCTCACACCACTTCCTTTCTGCAAGCCACTCCCGGTCTAAACGATTCCAACCATGCCCCACTCAGCAGGCGCAGGTTTGGTACGGATGCACCTCCGACAGTCCGACAGTAGAGGTGACTTGACTCAACCCTCCATTCGACCCTGAACGGTCAACACGACCGACCGACCGACAGACAGGGAACTTCTCGAACGACCCAGCTTATGCAGACCCCTAGGTGAGTCGGAGCCGTGTGCCAGAGCCTCACCGTTGACGCCAGGATAGCCCTTGAAGTTCTTAGTTGCTTTTGATATTCTGAATCGCTTTCACCGTTCGTGAACACTGCTTTGGGAAGCGCTGCGGAGGACTGCACTATTGATGTTTGATCGCCGCTGGCAGCTCCAGGCCTCGCTAAGCTCAGGCTACCAATCGCCCAGCCTTTGTCCGTCTTACACACATTCGACTACTAAACGCCTCATCGCTACTTATCACCGCGACTAATACTACCTCTACCCGTGTACCTTGTTGTTGCGGGTCGGGGAAGAGATGCCGCAGCCGCTAAAGTGCGTTGACTGTGTCCTTGACCAATGTGGATGTAAATCAAGCCAGCGGAGATGTTAGCCGTTGAGTAGAGCTTGATAACCACCGAGTTGAAGTCGGCAGATGTACACATCGGCGGCGGGGCCGCATTTACAAATAGGTAGGGCAGACGTTCAGGGAGTTTGCCATGCCCCAGACAACGACCACGGCACCAGACGCACTTGACATATTATCACGCTTCGTTCCTACATGCTCATCGATGCATCGGCAAAGTGGGACCACATCGACATCTCGATACAGATCTGACAAGATCTGATATGATATGATCTGCTTGTACTGTACCGATCAGTCGGGTAGGGTACATCAGGATGCTCTGCCCGCTTGGATCAGACGATATAACAAGCACGCCAGAGACATGTTGCAATCGGGCACGGTAGAGCGACTCTTCTTGTTCCATCAACAGAGCTATAACTGGCAGCAATCCACCTTCGCTCATATACACAGATCAACCGTTCTCCTGTCAACTACACCCATCTCGAAAGAGCCATTCCGCTATGAATTTTCACGTTCGCGCCTCAAACATCGCGTGTAATACTGGAGCAAGGAAGCACTTCCGCCAGGAACAACGAATGGATTAAACTGTCCACATCTGAAATCAGTCTCGGTAAGAACAGTAGAAGCCCGTCGAGCGCTTGCAGACAGCTCGAATTTGCTAGCTGCTCAAGCACACACATTTCCCCCTTGCAGCGGTCTTGTACAGCACATCGTCGCTTCATACGGACCTTCAGGTCCGTCCTTTGTCCCGCTCTCTTGATACCATCTATATCTCACTGAATCTAAGCCAATACAGCACTGGTCTTATGTTGTAGATGCTGACGGTACCCTATGCTCGTGCGAGTAGACACACTCTGCGCCATGACTCCCGCGATGATTCCTTTGCAAGTCTTCATCCAAGTCAGTTTATGTGCTCGAGACCCAGTAGGTACAGTTCGCAAGATTGGACTAAGACGCTTATCTACGCACAGTGTTGACATCTATCCTCCTTCTCAGTTAACCAGTGTGTCAACAACATCCCCTATAGCGGTCTTTCTCGCACCATAAGGCGTACACTTCCTTCCCCTTCCTTGCTTGTGTTCGTGAACAGCAACGCCCTACGATAGAGACAGACCAGTCATCTACCCAATCACAATCTGTGCACTACGCTACTACTCCACGGTATAGTTCCTCGCTGCGTCGACCTATCGCCCATCATCCAGCTGTTGTGCATGTACCCGCTCTGTGTCTGCCCTTCTGCACCGCTGTCCTCACTCCATCGCGGCTGGTTCAATTCTGCTCCTTTACCTGTTGCCTCGCCAGAGCTGCGACGGTACTGGTAGGCTATTCCGGTGATCTGTTGGCCTGTTCTTCGATTGCTGCGTTGATGTACATGTATGTCAAGGAACCAGGTAATGCGATTGTCGCGTGCGAGCAAGAGCATGTTCACGATCGGCGATACAATCTCCGCGTTCACTTAGGGGTGTTGCGTGGCAGAGGGCTTTTGGGCGTACGAGCGCGGTGGCTTAAAGGCTTGATGGATGCGCGTCCGCGTGATTATTTCTGCTTCGCAATGTGCATGTCTCGCTCATATCTGGCAAAGGGTCTATATGACCTGAAGTGAGTCCCATCGAAGCAAATACACAAATTCACGCCGTGAACAGCAGGCACGCAGTCAGGCTTCACGATCACGGGCGCGTTGACACAGCGCCTGAGAAGGGTGTCTTGAAGGGGTGTCGTTACAAGAGCAAAGGATATCTACATGAAGTCGCCCAGAAGCATGCAATGAACTCCGCGAACGTCCCAATGCGCCTGTCATCATAGCCTAACGCCCATTCCGGCTGGCTCCACAGGTGTCCTATACATGACCAGTAATTACATCTACTCGCTGTCGTCCCCGATGAGCTTCGCGTAGTCGTCTGCGGAAGCAAAGGTGGGCAGCTGCTTGAGCTTCCTCTTCTTCTTCTTACGGCCGTCCTTGGCTTCGTCATCTTCCGCGTCGCCGCCCAGGTCGAGGTCGACAGGAACGTCGTCATCATCATCCATGAAGGCATCTTCGTCGTCGAGGTCGAAGTTCGCGAAATCATCGTCATCGTCGTCGGCGGGCGCAGGAGCCTCTTCTTCGTCGTCGCTGCCAAGGTTGAGTTCGACGCCGTCATCCATGGTGACGCCACCTTCGGCGTCGAAGTCGCTCATCATCATGTCGTCCATGTCGACATCGTCGAAGTCGTCGTCGCCGCCATCGCCCTCGACGTCTGGTCGCGACTTGACAAGCGCCTTCCAGATCTCGTCCTCGCCACTCTCGTCGTCGTCGCTGTCGTCCTTCCTGCTCTTCTTCTTCGCCTTCTTGTCGGCCTGCTTGGCTTTGCCGGCCTTTTCGAAGTAGGTGTGGAAGAAGACTTCGTCGTCGCGGACGTCGTCGATCTTCTTGCGCCAAAAAGATTCCGAGTTGAGAGGATCGTGGGTGCGGTCGCCTTCGCGGGATGTGATGAGGTTGTCGGCAGCCTTGGAGGTGCCAGACATGGGCTGCATGATGGAGGAGCCATGCACAGCTTGTGACTTTGTCTTTGCGTTGCGGAAAGAGAACTTGTCAAGGAAGTTCATAAGAGTGAAGATCGTTGGATCCGGTTTCTCCTTGATAGCCTCTTGGTGCACAATCTTCGAGGCCAAGACATGTACCGAGGGATGGTAGTGCGCCTGAAGTGGTAGTAGCTCCCACAGACACGACAAGTCTGCTTGGGCATGCTCTGGGTCTCGTTTCCGAGCGTCGTAAGCAGGCTTGGCGGTCTTCTTCTCGTCTGCCTTCTCCTCGCCGTCCTCAGGTACGTCCTCAAAATGCTCATCCTCACCATCATCGACATGGTCTTCTGGTGTCGACAACATGGACTTGATGCTGGGGAAGGTCGCGATAAGTTCGTTGATAAGGTACAGAACACCGCAAATGAATGGAGGCTCGTGCATATGAATGATCTGAAGAAGGCGCTTGACAAAGGCCTTGACGCGCTTGATGCTGGTATCCGCTTTGAGTGATCGATAGAGAAGATTGAGGTACATGATGTGCTTTGAAGTTGTGATGAGGCGAGGGTCGAGGAGTGATTCGTACAATGTCCGGTAGAATCGATCGGTGGAGATGTTCTTGGAAACAGAGATTTGCTGAATGAGAGTCATGGCCTGGATACCAGTGTTGAAGTTGGAAGAGTGAGTGACCTGGTAGATGGTGTTGAGCTGTTCCTCGAAGTTGGCGTCATCAGTTTTGGCGAACGGGAAAGCGCGGTTGACACCCGTGAGAATAGCGGAAATCAGCTTTTCTCTCGACTCATCCGCGACCTTGAACGCCATTGTAGCCTCCTTCTCGGCCTTCTTCTTCGCCATCTTTCCGGGCAGAGCGCCACCACCCTGCACTTCGCCCTTCTTGTTGATAACTGCGATCTTCTTCTCCTCCTTTTCGTGATCCTTCTGTTTCTTGAGCAGGCCAAGGAAGATGCTGAAGTAGATCTCCAGCAGCTTATTGGCGACTTCTTGCTCCTTCACACTAAGGACGGTCTGGTTGAGAGTAATGACGGCGTAGTACTTGGCGTGTGCGCTCTGGTTCGGTCGGAAGATCAGATCTGACTCGATCGAATTGATGATGACGCTCTTCATCAACGGATGGGTGATCTGAAGCTGGAGCAACAAGTACGAAGCTCGCGACGACACCTTCTTCTCTTTGTCTCCAAGCTTATTGATGAGCAGCCTGAGCAAATTCTCCTCTTGCTCTGGCTTCTCCTTCAGCAGCTCCCATACCATTGTGACGGCGCGGTTGCGCGAATACTCGACTTCGTCGTTGGTCCAGCCTTCGATGATCTTCAGCATCTCGAAGTATTGTTTCTTCAGCCAATCCTCATACGACCATGCAATCAGATGAACTTTCTGCAGCTCCCCAGGAAGTTTCTCGCCGTACTTCCAGTGCATGTTCTTCCCTTGCAGCGAGCTCAAAAGACCTGGCTGTCTTGCAAAGGACTTCAACTTCCTGTCCGGTGGCAGCAGAACGCCTTGTCCCAGCAGATCCTTGAGCGCAGCCAAAGCCATCATAGCGGCACTCCTGCTCTTCTTGCGCGACAATCCCAGCAGCTGCTCGAAGGCTCGAGTGGTGTGTAATGGCGACTCTTGGACCAACAGCGTCAGGGCCGAGACTTTGTCCTCCATGGTACCAGATGCCATGATGGTTGACATGAACTTGTGCGACGCATCCTTCGACATGTGAGAGGCGGCATACTCGTTCGTCTCGGCTTCCAGGAGCTCATCTGCGTATGCGTGCAGGTCGTCGAGGATATATTTCGGGGGTATCGTAGGTTTCTCGACTGTGGGCAGCTGTGGCAGCTCAACGGTGTGCCATTCTGGCTGCACCTTGAATATCTGGCGCGCTATTTAGCTTCTCATCTCCAGGCATCGCGCAGATATGCTTACCAGTGCCGAGCGCTTCTTGCCAGCATCCCCACCCTTGCGCGCATCCTTCTTGTCGTTCTTCACCCGGTCCTGGCCCGAAGGCGGCTTCGTGAAGCCATCCTTAGTCTCAGCATGGGTCCGCTTCTTCCCCATTTGAGGTATTCGGCGTCGCGGGGGTGTATCGCTGCAAGGTCTATCAGAGCGGATACTCTGACACGTCTTGACCTTGAACACGCCGTTTGCGACAATCGCGTAATCGAAATTTGACATTGGCGCACGGACCCACGGTGAATCGTTTGGCCTCGCGTCCGATATACTAAGCCTGAAATAGACGGGCTAGTGTAACCCTGCATTGAGTTCATTGCGGAACTCATTGGGATCTCCGGAATAGTGAGTCAACACGGCGAAGCTCTTGTTGTATATGAAAGGGGCCATTCGCGTCTTTCCTGACAACAATTGGATTCCTCTTGTAGTCAGTTGACTTTCAGGACACACCACTACTACACAGCAAAATCTGCCCCTCCATCTACCCCGCAGACCTCTGTGTACCTGCTTTAAGACAAGCAGCTGGAAAGATCCAGGCATTACAGTAGCAACTATGGCATCCACAATATCAACAGCCAACGATGAAGACCCCAAGGTCTCCATCACACCACTTCTGAAGCGACTCTGGCACGAGACAGCGTCCACAAAACCTACTGCAGACGAGATTGCTTCTGCGCTGTCCTTGATCTTCACCAACAGCCTCTCAGAAGTCCAGATGGGAGCCCTGTTGACATGTCTCCACTTCACGGACGAAGATAGACAGGCCGAAGTGCTTGCCAAATGTTCGAAGGCTATGAGAGACTTCTCTACCAAGATCGACTTCGATTCGCTCAATCAAGTCCTTCTGAAACGTGGCAGAAAGGAGGGCAATTATCATGGAGGTTTGGTACGTAGCTCAAGAACTTGTTTGTTGCACAGCGCTTGTATAACATATTCAAGATGCCCTTTGATTGACGTTCAACTAATCCATATCCAGGTTGATATAGTCGGCACGGGAGGTGACTCGCACAACACTTTCAACATCTCGACAACGTCCTCCATCCTCGCCAGTGCATTGCTCATGGTAGCGAAGCACGGCAACAAGGCTTCTACATCGCGCTCCGGCTCAGCAGACCTCTTGGCTTGCACACCGCCCAAGGCTCCCATCATCACCGCAGTTGCACCAAGGACCATCAACGAAATCTACTCAGAATCCAACTACGCTTTCCTCTATGCACCAATCTTCCATCCTGGTGCCAGACATGCTGCATCGATTCGCAGACAGCTCGGCTGGCGCACAATCTTCAATCTCCTCGGGCCCCTCGCTAATCCTCTCCACGATCAGATTGAAGCTCGTGTCCTCGGTGTAGCCCGTAAAGAGATTGCTCCCGACTTCGCCGAAGCACTCCGTCAATCTGGGGCAAGGAAAGCCTTGGTCATGTGCGGTGACGAGGAGCTGGACGAGCTCTCCTGCGCAGGACCCACGCATTGCTGGCGCCTGCAAGAAAACTCTTCCGGCGAAGTCGACATCAACTTCTTTAAGCTCTCTCCCGCCGAATTCGGCTTACCCGAACATCCATTGAGCGAGGTCTCTCCCGGGCAATCGCCAGAGAGAAATGCTGAGATTCTGATGAAGATTTTGAACGGTGAGGTCTCGCCTGACGACCCTATCCTGCACTTCGTTTACATCAACACGGCTGCTTTGCTCGTCATCAGTGGTATTTGCGACGCAGACACAAGTGACATGGGCGAAGGTGATGACGGCAATGTCATCAAGGAGGTCGGCCCTGGTGGTGGTCGTTGGAAGGAGGGCGTTAGGAGAGCAAAGTGGGCCATATCTAGTGGCGAGGCCTACAAGCAGTGGCAGAACTTTGTCGAGGTCACCAACAGGGTGGCTTAGGGAGCCGGCTCTAGAAGCCCGCAAAAGTTACTGGCGAAGTAGCCGGCGGCAACCGTGACGTGTGTGAAGGTACAAACCCACCATCTATCCTCGAAACAAAGCATTTGTGCTCGGCCTTTCAAATCTTTTTGTGACTTATATCGAGCCTTCATCGTTATGTCTTCCTTGCTCTGGCCGAGTGCCTGCTACGTTCTTCAACCTTTTTTTGGCTGTCGGAATGTATATGTGCGTCGATGTAAAGCTCGATAATATCGGTTTATAGGACTTCGATGGCAGGACTGGATCAAGGTCAAGGAGACCGTGACGCGAACAAATTAACGCATGCGAAGCCCCTCGATGACCCTGTCATACCTACAGCAGATCACACAGAGCACCAAGCTGACGCCCAACCAGTGCTCTAGGACCTTATCGCGGTCCTTCCGGGGCGTGGCGTCGCGCTCAGCTGAATCGCTCTCACATGCCTCGACGAGGCTGGCTACGCATGCATGAGGTCGTATTCAGCACTGCAGCTTGTGAAACCAAACAGCCAAAAAGCGCTGGCACAGTCAAAGGCTTGAGAGGAAGTGACTGTTTTGGAGAGTCGAAGCAAGTAGCTTTGCAGGATCGAAGGGGGTTGTGGTTCTGGACTTTCATCTTTCCGCGTGTGGGGCCTTCCACGGGCCGCGCACATGTCGCTCTCCGCCCCTTTGAGATGCCGCCGTGCAGGGTCCAATCCTAATCTGGAGAACCTTCACTCCCCCAGCACTTCGACCCACACAAAAGTAATCTCCATAGACATCCTCGTTATTCTATTGGATAGCTTTGAGAATGCTTATTCGATTTCGGCGTCGATTTGATGATGCATCTGCGCTCAGGACGAGCGAGTGGCTCGCAGATGTGTCGCATCTAAAGTGGGTGGGCATGGGATTTCTCAACTGGATGGTCTTTTCCCTTTCGTGTGAGTGTGTGGAGAGCTGATGCTTATCTTTGAGCTCAAGCATAAATTGCCCCGGCCATCTTCCGTGCCTTGCCTGCGATCGGAGCTTTGCTTCTCCTTTCTCTCATCACATCGAGGCACTCCTCTCACCATGAAATACATACCTTCGGCGTTGCGACCACAGGGACGAGATCGTGTGCACCATGTTGAGGATGGCTTGTCAGGAAGCACACTGCCAATGGCTTTGGGGACACCTGCCCAAACAGTGATTAATCCAGCGGTATGAACCTAGAGTCCTTGTAGCGAAGCGCCGGTCCTGTGCAAACTGGTGTATGAGCGCCATGCGTGCTCTTTTGGTCTCGTCCCGACATCACGCTATTACGTTCGTAGAAAGCTAAGCGACTGATTCGGAAGCAGACGATGGAGAACGATCACAACAGCCAGCTTGCCAATTTCAGGCACATGGTCGGCATTCACAGCACCAAAGGCTTCTCTGGCGCCACAGATTCGACACACAATAATCTGCATTTTGACGGCCGTGCCGCACCCAACCTCGGCATATATAATCGTGTCTGCCATCGTGAAGCTCAAGCGAAGCGTGGCTATAAGTGGGCGTCCTTTTTGATCAACGGTTGTTTGGGACTGCAAGTGATTGTGGCCGCCTCTCTAACAGCAATGGGCGCCGCTAACACCAACCATGTCTCCATCACTGCCTTCGGGGCTATCAATACCGTTATTGCAGGAATTCTCACATACTTGAAAGGCTCCGGATTGCCAAATCGCATTCGCTGGGCGGAGAATGAGTGGAAAAAGGTCCGCGAATACATCGAACAGCGCGAGCGCGACTTCTCGCGTCCCGAATGCCGGTTGGATATGCACGAGGTGGTCCAGGCTATCGAAGCTATGTACGAGGAGGTCAAAGCCGATGTTCAGAGTAATACGCCAGATGCGTACATCAGCATGAGCGATTTGCGAAACAGAGGCCAGCCGACCAACCCCCAGATTCCGAGGTTGCAAGACATGATGAAAGGAGCGCAGAGTCAAGGGCAAAGCAAACTGCAAGAACTAGAGCTAAAGTACGGGCACAAAGTTACAGACTTCCTCGAGAGTCTGGCGCAGAAGGAAGAAGAGAGGTTGAAGAAGCTTGAAAGTGACCTTGCAGCTACGAGAGGGAGAGCAGTGCAAATAGGACAAAACGCAGTGCAGAGTGGGAAAGACTGGGAGAAGGATATGCACCAGAAGAGCATGGGTATCGCGGAACGTGAGATCGAACACGCTCGTGCAGACTTGACACGGCGGCGCAATGATTTTGAGAACAGTGTGACGACCACCACTGCGAACGCGATACAAAGCGGTCGAAACTGGGAGCAAGATCTAGAGAAGAGAGGCCTTCGGGCTGCAGAACGCGAGGTCGAACATGCGCGAGGGGATCTTGACCGAGGACGCAGGGAGGTTGACCGTGGCATTGAGGCTGCAAGGAACGATGTGTCACAACTTGGACGATCTCTGGGAGAACATGCGGAGACTCAAGGCGCTCGAGTCGCTGACGCACAGCAAGAAATTGAACGAGAGGCACAAAGGGCACGAGAAACTGTAGACCAAGCCCACGCGAGCGCACACAACGCCGCAGTTGGCGTAAGAGGATTTGCGGACAGCATACAGCGAATTGGTAAAGCAGTGCAAGATGAGCTTCCCCAGAAGCGTACATAAGACGCAATATCAATCTGAGTCTTCGTACTCCTCATCGTCACTTTCCTCTTCCTCGCTCTCCTCCTCCTCCTCTTCAGCAGCACTCTCCCTCTCCACCTCCTCAACAAAATGCTCCTCCGCCAGATCCAAACCACAAAATCCTTCGATCCCGGACTTCACAGCAAAAGCCTGCTCAAACGGGACCCGATACTTCTTCCACACGATCACCGTCTTACGCACCTCCTCTCCCTCGCGCGCTACCCAATCCGCACCCTTCTCGATGATCATAACAGTACGGTCCTGCAGGGCCTGCTGGTCCAGCACCAGAAATTCCGAAGGAATCACGTGCTCACAGTCTGGTGTAGCATGCGTGAGGAAGGCGGTTTTCAACTCTGCCCACGTGGCGGAGCTAAACTGTGTCTTTACTGTCTCGTCGATCTGCTCGGTCCGCTTCAGAGTCGTCTGGGAAGGGGAAGATACGAGGTAGTAGGGCACATAGATACTCTGGTCTGGGCCGGAGGGCGGACATCCGGCAGTCTGGGCGAAGTCAGCCCATTGCTGGGGTATTGTTAGTCGGGCTATGGATGTGAGGGGGGTAGGGAAGGGTTCCTCGGGCGTCAGATCGCATGTTGCGAAGACTATTGTGTTCATTTTTGCGTGGCAATGGGAGGGAAATAGGATCTTGGAGGGATGGCTGGGCGAATGCAGTAAAGCGGAAATAAATACACAGGCTGCACAACGTATGGTTGCCTTATCCTACGTGCACGGTCCTTGCTTACTCAGGCTTCTGACATTACAGTGAGCCTCTGGGTATACAGGCCTTAGTACAGAAGGTTTAATGCTTCTGGTCTGGCCCACTGAGACCTTTCACCAAAGCGAAACCTAACACTATTCCCATGCCAAAGACTATCAAAGTGTTCACAGAAACACCCACCTCCTCTTGGCCTCGATTCCGCTTCCTTGCTTTTTCAGTATACTCTCTCTTCCTCTTCTCAACATCGTTCTGTTGGATTTCAAGTTCCTCTTGTTTTACGGCAGGAACGCCCACGTACTCTCTTACCAACGAATCATCGCTGTCACTTAAATCAACCCAGCCAGCCTTACTGTCGCCTTGATCCAACGGACATCTGATGTTCAGTCCTCCAAAGACTCCCTCCTTCCCAATCTTCCTCTTCGGGTTCGTACCTTCTGGTACCCATTCATCCAATGTAGCAGCAGGTAAAGTCCTGAACACCATGCCCATCCACATCTCTAGCAGATTCAATAACAATGCCGGATCGTCCATACCTGGCAGCGCGTGACCGCCCATATTTGGCGAAGGAAGAACGGCTAGGACGCCAATGACGTTGTAGATAGATGACTGTAGTGCGTGATAGTGCAAGCTGGGGTTATCGCGCCGGTAACGAAAATTCAGGTGTTGAGCAATGCGCGGGCGTAGAGAGGACGCTTGGCCGATGTAGATGCGCACCCGCTTGTCGAGACCGAGAATGCCGTTGAGGTAGACGGCGCGAGTGTCGGCACGCAAGTCGCCGGCTATAAGCTTGAGTCTGTGACGGCGTCAGTACTGCGTGTTTGTAGTGTTCGACTTGACGCAAAAGCCATCCCGGGTAGCAAAACCATTCAATGCTCGGTCAGCAAATCTTCGTTTGGCGTTCAGCAGCACAGGAAATACTCAGGGTTGTCTCGTAGGCATGTTGTCCATCCGCAAAACTCGCGATAGTTATGATGGCTTCGTACACCAACAAACCATGGACATCACGCTTCTTTGAATGCGCACCTTCCATCATCCAGCAGAATAGGGAAATGGGTATATATACGTACGCATCAAGACTCCAACGCCCATTTAGATAGGACCAAACCTGAGGCCTTATGCAGCGGAAGCAAAAGTCATCTAGTCTAGGATGTCGCTCAACCCATTTGCTGTACCGAGCGTAATATCTTGACTCCGGCTCTTTCAACCTGGCTATGATGTGCCGCAATATCTCTTGTGCTTCAACCTGTGCCGACGAATATTGTGCTGGAAGGTCGTTCATCCTGACACTTTCTGGTCGGGTTGAGGTTGCCGAACTTGAGGTTGGTGCTGAAGACGAGTGCGCACCTTTAGGCGATTCTCGAGAACTCGCCATATTGTGTACAAGCCCAACTCTTCAAATTGTGGTCGTTAAGCTGCAGAAGATTAGGCAGGCGCCCGACTTGGTTAGTGCGCAGGCAAGAAGGGGCGATAGTTGCAGTGCAGCTGTGTGAGTTTTGATGCGTGCATCTGCTGCCTAACGCGAGGCAATCTGAATGACAGTCTCAGACGGGTGGTAGCAAGTGACAAATCATGAATGAGGTTGAAGTTCCTCGAGTCGAGCACAGAAGAGGCTCGAGAGGTTAGCGGTTACCAAGTTGCCTGTTAGGGCAGGAAATGTGATTTGGTGTCGATTACAGGCGCCCCTCGGGATGGGTACCCATGCAATGAGCTGAATCCTTCTGGA
>JUDZ01009499.1:0-24765 GCA_000812845.1 Stagonosporopsis tanaceti | reverse complement strand
ACCCCCAACCCCAGCTAACAAAAACGCAGACCGTCGACGAGGTGGAACGCCAGTACCACATCTCCATCCCCACCATCACCTCGTCCCCCACCGTCCGCGGCCCGGGCCCCAACTCCCCCTGGGTCCTGCGCATCGACGTTGAAGCCATGGCCCTGCAGCTCTACGGCACCCGCGCCTTCCACGCCGCCCACGTCGACCAGCTCGGCAAGCCCTGCTCCATCTGCGCCATCACCCGCTTCACCCCAGAGTTCTCCGCCAGCACCAGGAGCGAGCGCGGCCTCAAAAGGGGCACCACCCGCCCCGTCAGGAGAGTTGTCAGCCAGAAGAGGAAGCAAGTCAGGAGATCGCCCCGCTTGGGGTAGTCCATGCTTCCACAAGACTACCTACCGTCACAGGCCGATACCATCACAGGCCGATACCATCTTGGGCAGAGTCGCTGCATCAAAATTGATAGAAGGGGGCGTTTGAGGCGGCATTGCATCTGCACATCTGTCACGGCCGCATTGCTTCCTCCTCTTTTTTTTTCTTTTCTTTTTTTTTCTACTGATTTATATTTGCCTGGCGTTCCGGAGCGAGCACGAGAGGGAGACTTTGGTCGTCTTGCATTTTTGCATTACCTTGCTTTGCCTTGCCTTGCCTTGCTGAGGAGGGATTGCATCATGATACCAGGCGTTAGATTGCATCGAGACTGCTACCATGGCTAGTTCATCAGATATCACATCATATTAAAATGAAGAGGTGGCTGAGACGAGGACAAAACACATTGACTGCTACCCTTTGGAAGTGTTATTACCCACACCCACCTCACATTATATTAAAATAAAGAGGTAGTTAGACAAGGACAAAACACATTAACTGCTACCCTTTAGAAGTATTATTACCTACCCTTTAGAAGTGTTATTACCTACACGCACCTCACATTATACTAAAATAGAGAGGTAGTTAGACGAGGACAAAAGGCGTTAACTGCTACCCCTTAGAGGTGTCATCATCTACACGCACCTCACATCATATCAAAATGGAGAGATGGTTTGACGAGGACAAGAGACGTTAACTACTACTACTAGGATATGTTATTACCTACACGCACCTCGCATTATATCAAAATAGAGAGGTGGCTAGACAAGGACAAAACATACTGACTGCCACCCTTTGGAGGTGTCATCACCTACACGCACCGCCAGCTCCCCGCGTCCTTCACATCCCCACCCGCAAACACATTCCGCAGCGGGAACTTGCAGTGCCGCCGCGTAAAGTCAACACCCTGCGCCACCGTGTCGTTGACAAACTTGGTCCCCTCGAGGAACTCGGGCGCCACCCCGTGCTCCACCCACTCCACCACCGCACTGAGCACGTTCCTCTCCCGCACAAACGGCACCCCGGCTGCCGCCGCATTGCCGCCCTGGCCCAGCACCCACGCCCCCGGCCCAGAGTTGCAGTGGTTCATGCCCGACACGCGGAAGAAGCGCACCCACGCGTCCATGGCCGCCGCGCTGCGCCCGCCCTGCACATGCGCGTACCACCGCGCCGTGTTGAACGCCGTGATCTGCTGGTCCTGCTGCCCGTGGTACGTCAGCAGCTTGCCGCCGCGCTGCTCGAACCCGCGCAGCTGCCGCGGGTACGTGCGGATCGAGCCCGGGTTGAGCGCGTCGGCGGCCCGCGCGTCGCCCAGCGAGTACCGGGATGCGTTCCACGACGCGTTGCTGTACACGACGTACTTGAACCAGTCGGCCGAGTAAGCAAAGGGCGCGCCGGCGTAGAGGCGGTCGACGGCGAGGACTTCGCTGCCGGGTTGCATGGCTGGGTAGATTAGGGAGCCGTTGGTGTATGTGTAGTCGCTAAAGATTGTCTTTAGCTGTTCGACTTGCGGCTTTGTCAGGCAGCTGGTGGTAGCGTTCCCGGCGCAGAGCAACGTGGACGGGTCGAAGTTGCATAGCGTTGGGTCTTCGATGATGCCGTCCTTTGCACCGTCAATCGTGTCGCACTGCTTCAGCACCTCGTCGTGGATCCAGGTCTTCCAGGCCGTGGCGGGGATGAAGTCCTTCGAACCAACCGCCCCGGTAATCGTGAAGAAGCGTGCTCTCCATGACACCAGGTTGTTGAAGTCGACACCTGGCGCGCCTGCGACGATTCCGTCAAAGTCGCCAGGAAACTTCTCGGCGCTCTTGATGCCCTGTCGGCCACCCAGAGAGCAGCCAAGGTAGTATGATTTCGAGTGTGCTTTTCCATAGAATTCCTTTGTCAACGCTTTCCCAGCATCAGCAGTCGTGTGGAGTCTGCAAGGCGCTGTTAGTCTCGATGCGTGAAAGGTTACCCAGACCATGACCTACGATCTCCAGCCAAAGTCTACGACAGTCTCGGGGTTGTTGAAGAAGGGCAAGCCATCGGTGCCTGGATTTTATAAGCATGACACTATCAAGTATTCTGTCACTCAAGACATACCGTTCTTGCCGTTATTGGAGCCGACAGCTGCAAAGTCGTGGGAAGATGTGTAGGCCAAGTCCTCATACTTGATACCTAGTGCAATCAACATGGACAATCCCCTGACATTACGACACTGGAACACGCACATCCGTCGATGCCACCATTGCCTGTTGCGAGAAAGCGGCCTGACCAGGTCTCTGGCAACCAAGCCTCGAACGCAATGCTCGACTGATTGGATGTCTTGATCGACAGAGCTATGCGGCAAAGGTTCTTTGCTACCGCCTGGCTCCCGCGGTTGCAGGCAGCGATGTTGTCCGAAAGGGTCAGTGTCATGTTGGCAGCAACAAACTCAAGCACGTTGCGAGTTGCTCCAGGGACAAACTTCTCAGGTTCGAACGCGAGGCATTTCTGCTCAAAGGCGGAGGATGCAGTTACGGGGGCTGACAGCAGCGACAGCGACAAAGAAAACAGTGCTGCAAGCATGATGACTACTAGAGCAGTTATTGCCGGATATTTCCAGATGCCAGGGGTATTGTTAAGAGTGACTACAACACCACGAGGTAGAAAAGACGTGGCTCGCACAGCGTGCCGTGACTACAGTGCCATGTTGCTTTTCTTTGTGGTACAACACCCATGTCGGGAAGCGGGGCGGCAAGGAAACGGCAACAGCGCCGCAACTCAAAGTGGAAACGTCATCTCCTATCTTCAGCCGGAGAAATTCATGAAGCGGGCGCTGACTTGTCGTGGATTTGTCCGCTGCTCGACTTGAACGGTGGGAGACTTGGCCGGATTCTTCGGGATGGACATATTCGCCATGCATAGGGATTGCGTACACTCCGGAGTAGACGCATCATGAGTGGCATGTCGGCTGAGGAAGAGTGATAACGCAGGTAAGGCTGACTGCAGTTGCGACGATGAAAGGCAGGCGCGATCAGGGTCCGTGATGACGTAGCCGGTCTGAACAGCGCTACAGCTTCCAGCAGAGACCACCAACGTTCACTGACCTTATATATCACCACCTATAGCAAGAATTTCTATGACAACAGTTTGCTGTACCGAATTGTTAGAATTAGATTCTGACATTGCCGCCGCTCATGTCAGCCCCAAGAGCGTCGATCCTTGTCAAGCATCAACAGCAGTCATGCAGCCATGGTATGCACTTACAGGTAACATGGATGTGCTAGTAAGCAGCAAGATTACTCTGAGTTTACCAATGCTGTCTTTGATTCGTCAACATCGCCATGCAGTGCTTTTCCTCCGATCACTATAGGCACAGCCAAGGCGCCATAGAATCGCATCGAGCTGGTGCTTATGGGGATAACGTGGAGCCACATAGTCACATCAACGAGCTGTGGTGAGATTCCCCAGTGTCGTACGAATCTGACAAGTTGCGTGGCACAAAGCTTACGGCGGGGCCGTTGTTGCGGACCACAAAGGGATCCACTACCACCGCAGCCGATGCTTGGACAGATACTCTATAAGTGCAACAAGACACTTGATGAAACGAGACTAAACTTTGAGGTAGACGGGCGGAAGCTGTGTTTACTTTCGTGTCCTAGCGCTTTGTACACGCCCCTGTGTGGCGTCGCGCGTCCTATTCGTCCTCTTAACGACTCCAAACAAAAGATCTCGAAACGCAGCCGCAGCTCTGGCTGCTTGCGAAGATGGCTTGAAACAAGAGGATAATGGCAGAGAATACCACGACTTACAAAGAATTCATCGCACCTTATCTTTGGTAAAACCTGCCCTTCTTGCAAAATAGAGCATGGTCGACTGAAGCACCATCTTGCAAAACTTCGACACTCCGGCCACAACCAAGATGACGGAACTCGAACCTGTAGGGCATCGACTTGTGATAGTGACCCTGGTGTTTGGTATCGTGGCTCTGGTTACTCTTTCCATACGCTTGGGATTCAGGATTAAGAGCAGGAAGTACGATGTCTCGGATACCTGTCTAATCGCGGCTATGGTAAGATCACTTCTCGAACGCCACATCCGACTGTTAACAAGACCTTCAGATCTGTGGCATCTTCCAGAGCGCAATCCAGATCACCCTCGTCGAAACTTTCGACTACGGCAAGGCAAAAGCCGACATTCCCGGGCATTTGAGGACCTCCGTATGGCCTACAAAACTGACGTACATCAATCAGATCGTCTTCAAGCTTACCACGCCTCTGTGCAAGCTATCCCTTTGCTTGTTATATCGAGCCATGTGTTCGACCTCGACTGACCGCATCATTCGAATTACCAGATTCGCCATACGTGGTACTATCTATCTCATCATCGGCGCATACTCTTCAGCGTTTTTGATCAGCATCTTCCAATGCACGCCTGTGAGCAAGACGTGGAACAAGAACCTGGACGGCACATGCATTGATTTGACATCGTTTCGCATGAGCACCGCAGCGTTCAATGTCATCACCAGCGTTTTGGTAATCGCCATCCCCATCCCAACGCTCGTCAAGCTGAAGAAACATCGTCCAGAGGTAAAGCAGCTCATTGGGCTGATCCTTCTCGGGCTTATACATGCCGGCTTGACAATCGCCCGATTTGTCATTATGTTCTACCCTTACCCCCTTACGAAGACCGAGCCGCAATACACGCACATATTCAGCAACATACTGGCTGTGATCGAGATGCACACTGGCATACTCGTAGCAACATTGGTGGTCATGCGTCCGGCATTCCAGGCATTCTACAAAGTCATCAACCCTTCGTACCGCCCATCGGCCGATACACTATCCTACGGGAAGCGGAGCAGTCATGGATTCGGCGGCTCGTACCCGATGGCATCACACAAAGACAAGATCAAGAGGAAGAACCATCTCAGCATACTTGAGACGACCGAGATCCATATTTTGGAGGATGTGGCCGAGCCGGGCGTAGGCGGGGGAGACTTTCAGACTCGGATCCAGGGAAGCGTACACAGTAGTTTTGACGAAGGATTTCCTCAATGGAGCTCGAAAGTCTAGCACTGGTACAGTTACGTAGTTGCAATGGTGATGAACATTTCCAGTCTATTTCGGTTTGTGTCATTAGGTGAGAGAGGACTGCTATGCATCAGCTGCACGCTATACGCAGCTAGTCTATGTCCGTATCAGGGCGCTACCTTCACTTGCACTCGGCTAACCAGCCCGACCATTCTTTGCGCTCTGCCCATACCAACACCACTCTACTTTTTCTCTCGGCTCTGGCCAAATTTTTCTACTCGGTCACAACGCAGACGGCCAAGATGAACTTCGCTTTGCTGTGGGCTGTAACCGCAAGCCTCGCAGCTACTGTTGGTAGCAGGCATCTTCCACATGAAGTCTTCGCCATCAACGCTCATTCTCCGCTTTCACCAAAGCTTCCGCTACATGTTAGGTCTGAGATAGCCCCTCCGCCGGCAACGCCAAGCACACCCAGTACACCGCCAAATAACGACGATGGGCCGGACGGAGGCGATAGAGACATTGGGCTGGCTAGACCTGCCAGTGACGACTTATGGTACAAACACATGCGCAAAGGCAACTCCCTCGACTGCGGTATGCGCGGCACTGATATCGGTGCTGGTTACCAACTCGAAGACACGCGAACTCCGCCGTCTGCGGCGAGCCCGTGGGTTAGCGGGCTCCCTCAGCTGGTAGACTGGTACTGGCGGGAATCTTCGTTCGACTCGAGAATCTGCAATATGGATCTGTACTGGGGCATGGGGGCCATGTTCCAGGCGCTGGGTATAAGCCCCAGATCCAAGACGGATGGCGGCGATTTGCAATGCTTTCAGCTCAGGCACAATGATGAGCATGCGAAGTACCCTGACGGAACGCCAAGGGATGCCCTGGCTCAGTCGTACGTGATGAATGGGAAGATGTACCATGTATGTGGAAAGGAGAGGGGTGATGGTGGAATCTGAGTCTCTTCAGATCACTGATTGTGCATAGGCTACCGACGCTTCCCACTTCTTCGCCATGAACGTTCGAGCTGGAGGTAAGTTTCCCATAGAGTTTCATCGCTGAGCGAATGCTGATCCGTTCTGAAGCAATCGTTGGTATTGCTTTGTTAGGTCCAAACATCGCCGCGGAACGAATCTGGGGGTGGAAGCCTGCGCCGGATCAGCTACCAGAATTACACAAGGTTTCGGATCTTTACTGGGCGTATTGGTCTTCACTCCATGACGCCGCTGGCACTCACGTCGGCAACCTCAACAAGTACGTTGTGTTTAGTATTCAGAACCATGAGACGGACCAGATCACTGCGCGAGCATTAATGAGCGTTGGCAAAGAAACACTGGAACCATGGCCAGGTCACTACTTCCCGGTCGAGTCCAATCAAGGGTTCGCGCTTCTGGGTCAGTCGCAACATGCACAAACTACTTTGAACAAAATGCTGAAACGTCCGAGGTTCTCCGATCGGCGCAACAATTGGATATCTGCTGATGCAGCACAAGAAGGAACTCGGCAACAAGTACGTGACTGGTGTACGCATCTTGCGTAACGACGAACAGCAGGACGATGTGATCGAAGAGGCGGACCTAGTTTTCTACATCGCAGACGTACCTCCTGAGAAGTCGATTTCAGATGCCCCAGGCCAAGACCCACCGCAAGGGCAACCTCAGTCTGGCAGCCTAGACATGCAGCTATCGAGACTGACTCTTGGCGAAAGTTCTGGATATTCCGTTGAGGAGCATTTACATGGATCGAATAGCATTGTTCGAGTCCATAGGATTATGGCTATTTGACAGGTCTCTTACTGATGTTCGAGTAAAGAGTGAATGAGAGGACTTGAATTCTTCAGGATGTTAAGTCCAGAAATCGAGGACACTATTGCAAACCATCGCTAAAGAACATGATTTATGTAGGTTCCACAATATAAAATAAATCTCGAAGATGTCGGTATGAACGAGCCACTTGCGCTACTTCGGTCCACCACGTGGCGTCCTGACCATACAATAGTGCACGTCCACGCCTTCTGCACCCCAAACTTTCCGGTCCCACCCTATAGCCTTCTTCAGCTCGAACCCTCTCTTAGCATAAATCGGTCTGGCGCGCTCCGTAGCATCCAAATACGTGACCAAGCCCTCTCTGTCCGCCTTCTGCACTCCCCAATCTAGCAGCAGCCTTCCAGCCCCACGCCCTTGGTGCTCAGGGTGTGTGGCTAAGCTGTTAAGCATGAAGAAAGTCTTCTCCGTACCCATGATCTCATCGCGCGCCGCGTCCAGCGGGTCGAAGAGGGACATGAGTGCGTCGAGACGCAATTCCGGAGGGAGAAAAGCTTGGTAGCGTGGACCGAGCCCATTGTCTGTCGTTGGCTCTGTCTCTGCGGGTATAGATGCGTGCTCAGCGGGCGCCTGAGCTTTCAGTGTCCGGGAGCTATCTCCTTCCTTCCCTTCCTCAGGAACGTGTTGTGGCGTATCATGTCCGGTGTTCATGAGCTTCCACACGGCAATGGCGATGGTCCGGCCACCATTGTCCTTCGGATCATCATCGCTTGGGGCGAGGTCCGTGTCGACGATCTTCCAATGCCAGACGTTGGGAATGCCTATTTCACGCTCGCGGTCCTTGGCTAGACCAAGTATGGACGCTTCGCTGACGGGGCCACTGTGCAGTACATCGTGTGTCGGCCCGTAATATGCAAGTGCACGAGTGCGGGTCCACGATAAAGAATCTATGGGGCGGAGAGGACGGATCTCGAGTGGCATGGTGATATTCGTTGTCGTACTTGTATTCAAGATTCTTTGTGTTTTCGTTTGTACAGACAGAAATCACCACGCTTTTGCTGTCGAAGGAATGTCATTCAACGATGAGTCACAAGCAAATATCAATAATCGAGCGTGATCATACGCGAGGCCGAGAGGATCAGCACAGCATTATGGCAGCTGGATGGGGTGAGGGACCGGTGTCAGGATAAGGCAGGAAACATTGAAGCCTGCAGGAAGAGCGGCAGGACAGCTCGGAGGGCGAAGCTTGGAGGGGTACAAGCTCAAGCCCGTTCGATGCCCCACTACACTAGCGTGTCGACGCCGTCAGCTTCGAGCACACGCATCTCCTACCACGCATCCAACACGCTCTTGTTCTATCACTACTTATGCCGTATGTTCCGTTGAGGTATTACTGCTCACGTCATATGTGCCAACAGGTTAAGCACACGGCATATAGAGCGATAACGCCATCCGCGCTCTTCCAGACAACCAGTCTGGGCCCTCGGATCTTTATACCTTACCAATAGTGTCAAATGTTGGCGAAAAATATTATGCCGGACAAACAAAGACCAAGGTCGCGCAAGAGTGTTTCTTCCGGCGCCTACCGCACGAATGTGGGCCATTCGCACTGCTAAATGTTCACTATGGGCACAAGTCTTAATAGCTACCATGGGAGACGTTGATTGGCACATCAACAAGGAATTATCCGGCATACCAGTAAGCCAAATGTAGTATAGTCTGTTGCACACATCACCAGAAGACTTACGCATAGGCTTAGTGTTGAATGCTATTTAGTTATTACAATTTCATTAACAAGTGAAAATCAAGCTAGCATCTATATAGAGTCTGCAGATGCCAATGATCATAATTTAAGCAAAACCTTGATTAATGCGCAGATATGTAGTAGCAATGTTGTGTGAGGAGCAAAAA
This sequence comes from Stagonosporopsis tanaceti, assembly GCA_000812845.1. Classification (NCBI taxonomy): domain Eukaryota; kingdom Fungi; phylum Ascomycota; class Dothideomycetes; order Pleosporales; family Didymellaceae; genus Stagonosporopsis; species Stagonosporopsis tanaceti. The sequence goes on along the minus strand of JUDZ01009499.1, from coordinate 15,734 downwards.
CCAACACCAACGCTTGTGCGGTTGACTAAACTTACAAGCAAAAAAAGCAACAAGAGACACCGTCCCATAGTCCTTGTCATTAAAACGATCGGCCTCGGTGAATTTTTTATAGTGCGCATGCATTCTGGCTTATGGGTATGCCGGATAACCCCTTATTCGTATGCCAGTTAAAGTTTCGCAGCTACCATGGTTTACACATAATCATGCCACCATGAGTCGAGCTAAGAGCATGTAAAAACTGTTGGCTTTCCCTGTCTTGATTCTGATTTTCCTTCCGCCAGTGCTTCAAGTTTTGTTTGCCGTTAGGTGTGTAGCTTCCCTCATTGGCGAGTCGTTTTGAGACCCTGCAATCCTTCGCTCGGCGCACGTAGTTCCAATTCGCGTTGTATACACCCTCTTTGGTGGTGCTGCGAGACTACTTTTTTCAAGTTAATCCTTCTCTTGTACTCACCACGACTTTCTAGTCGTTTTCCACGTTCAGTAATGGGTAACACGTCAAGCTCGGCCGTGCAGAAATGCCTTGAGAGTGCCGTCGGAAACAACAGAGACCTCCTTGCAGTGAAAGGAACGCCTCTGTTCCAGCTCTCGCACGTCAAACCATACAATCTTGGTGTAGCAAGCACTCCTGCAGCGGTCACATACCCGGAGACCACCGAGCACATATCTGCAATCGTCAAGTGTGCTGTTGACAACAAGCTGAAAGTACAACCGCGCTCCGGTGGGCACTCGTACGCGAATTATGGTAAGAGAAATCTCCCGGACTGGGGATGACGTGTCTAACATGAACAGCCATCGGTGGTGGACAGGATAATACCATAGTAGTCGACCTGAAGCACTTCCGACAGTTCTCCATCGACAAGTCTACATGGCAAGCTACCATTGGAGGAGGCACGTTACTGGGAGATGTCACTGAACGACTGCATGACAACGGCAAACGCGCCATGGCGCACGGCACCTGTCCGCAAGTCGGTATCGGAGGCCACGCAACTATCGGTGGACTTGGTCCCAGCAGCCGCATGTGGGGATCATCGCTCGATCACGTCGAGGAAGTTGAAGTTGTTCTTGCCAACTCTACTGTCGTTCGAGCTTCGGAAACCAAGAACCCAGATATCTTCTTCGCTGTGAAGGGCGCCGCAGCAGGCTTCGGTATTGTTACCGAGTTCAAAGTACGCACGCAGGCCGAGCCCGCTGAGGCAGTGCTCTACACATACAATATCCAGGGGGGATCTATTGCAGACAGCGCCGAAGCTTTCAAGAAGTGGCAGAAGCTCATCTCTGACCCTAACCTCTCCCGCAAATTCGCCAGTCAGTTCATCCTGACTGAACAGCTCGGCGCTGTCGTGACTGGAACCTTCTTCGGCACACAGCAAGAGTACGATAGCCTTAACATCTCTGCTCAACTTCCCAGTAGCGACGATTCCGTCATCGAACTCAAAGACTGGCTCGGTGTGGTCGGTCACTGGGCTGAAGATGTCGCGCTGCAGCTCATCGGCGGCATCCCAAGTAACTTCGACGCCAAGTCACTCGCCTACACCAAGAACGACATCATCTCAGACGAGGAGGTCGACAAGCTATTCAACTACATCGACAGCGCCGACAAGGGCGACGCGATCTGGTTCCTCCTCTGGGATCTCGCGGGCGGCGCCATCAACGACGTCGCGCCGAGCGCCACTGCCTACGGTCAAAGAGATGCTCTTTTCTACCACCAAGCATACGCCGTCAACCCTGTCGGCAAGATTGGCGCCAAGACAAGAGACTTCCTCACGGGCGTCAATAATGCTGTGCTCGATACAATGCCGGATCATGAAGCAGGCGTGTATGCAGGGTACGTTGATCCGGCGCTGGGAGAAAACAGCGCCAGTTTGTACTGGAGCGGGAATGTGGGGAGACTGGAGAGCATCAAAGCGCAGGTCGACCCCCAGGATGTGTTTCACAACCCTCAGAGTATAAGGCCGGCAAAGCGATCGGCAAAGCTTCGTTTCTAAGTGACCTTTCTTTCCAGATCCTTGATCTGCTCGACGTTTCGGTACGCTGGCTTCTATGTCGCGTAAGTGTTAGGTGGTATACAGAACATACACATGTTCGGGACTTTTTAGGTATAACATGTTAAGCATATTGGAACGATAGATACAGCCAGAGCAGCTTGTTCATTTGATCACGCCGCCGCTTACCGGCTTCATTCGCCAACCCTCTTTGCTCGGAAGATTACTCCGCCAGCTTCACAATTATAATTCCTAAGAGAAGAAATGTGGATTTACATAACTTAGATTCATGCTAGAGAGTTGTATAAGATCTTGATATTGTTGCGTGGAGTTCCTCTACATATGGAAAAGGGCACTTTTTGGTGTAGCTTGGTAGGGGAACGGAGCAGTGGAACTAACTTCTGACCTAGTACTGTACATGTATTGATTGACAATCAAGATGGACGGGCGGCAGAAGCGTCGGCACCCCCAATCCATCAAGCCGGCTCTTCTCGCCTCTCTAACTCTTCAGCTTATCCAATCTCCCTCTTCCCACTCTCAGGATAAATGTAGGGATATTGGTATCTGAGAGTAGTATTTGGGGGCAAGTGTGCAGGGGAGGACACTTGCTTGGTATGGAGGAGTTGCAAGGGCTCGTTTGTGTCGCTATTCTCTAACTTCAAGTATTATGTGTCATTTGGGTCAATGTCGGTCTTCGAGCGCGTAACTTGGGTCCGCAGGGGCAAGGACCACATAAAAGAGGAGTGTGTCATCTCATGTGATGTGGTTGATGATTGTGAAAGAGCCGATTGTGTGTCGTGCTGCTATAAAGATTTTGCTATGTTTTTGTTCTCTGGTCCAATACGCAACGCAAGCCTTCCCTCCATTCACCTCTGGCAGACCATTCGGCAAGTGTCCCCCAGAACATCCTACAACAGGTCCGCCTCGTCTACATGTTCTCCTCTCCGTGCAGCAAGGTACACTCGTCCGCTCTCGTACGCACCAAGATACAGCCCAGCTCCGATAAACGTCCACACAGCCCTCAGCGCGCCACCCCTCCACAGGCCCTTATATCCCTGCTCCTGCACAATCTGCTGCGCAATCTGCCACGTGCCCTTCTGCCCCCCCCTCGCCTTCTGCACAGACTTACCCAGCGCATCCACCAGCCCGTTTTTCCCACCACCGTTCCCGCTCTTCGCCGACGCCTCAGACGAAGGCTCCCCCTCAGCGGCACTCAGCATGATCCGCGTCTTCAGCACGTCCACCGGCGTCGTGAGAACCGCGGCAATTGCCCCCGCCGTCCCTGCACTGAACGCCGTAATGGTCCCGCTCTCCACAATCGTCCCCGTCGTGAGCCCCTTGGCATCGCGACGTTCTTTGATCGCCTGCTTGAGCCGCTCAAACATGGGGAATTGCATAGCAGTAAACGGTAGGTTCCTGCCCGCGAGTGAAGCATAGCCGCGCCACAGAGCCAGGGGGTTGGAGCGGAATCTCTGCAGCGTTTGGACGGTTGCGTTGGTGGAGGAGTGGTCTGCAGAGACCATTTGGGCGTTTTGCTTGATGACTTCTGCTGGGGTGAGGATTGCACAGGAGACTAGCTCGGCAAGGGAGGAGGCTGCGGCGTGGATGACGGGGGTGGGGAGTAGGCCATTGGGGTGTGAGGATGTGGAGTTGAGGTCAGTGAAGAGGGATTTGGTGCGCTCGTAGGTGGTGAAGAAAGCTCCTGCTGTTGAGTGTCAGCGCGCTATCAGGGTTGATTTCGTCGATGTCCACTCTGGTTTCCCCACGCCTTTTCGATCAATCAGAAGAATCGGAATTTCATACATGACGGTAATGTGGCAATGATCACGCTGCCAATTCCTTGGTACATGCCCCGAAACAACGCGGGACTCGGCTTGCCCGTTGCAGAATTCGTGTAGAGCCGTGCATAGTCTGGCGACTGAAATCGAGTCTTGAGGGTATCGAGAGGATATACAAGCAGATCAACAGTGAACGCTGCAATTGCGCCCGCCTGGGAGTGTTAGAACTCGCGTTCTTTCAGAGGTTTCATGCTTTGGCCAAGACCTACAATGAGAATATCGCTATTTGTGTTACCAGACATCTAAGAAACGGAAAATAAAAACGAAGTGTTGTGGTTCGATCAGATTATGCAGGTGGTAAATCGACTTTTGACACGGGCTGACTGCAGGAACCCGACGAATCAATACGTCACCGATAAAGCTCCGATAGGCTACTCAGACTACACGTGAACAGCACCTTCACAGCGAGATTGATTCTCTCTCGGTGATTGAAGAATCTTATCTGATGGAGTCGCATGATTGTAAGCGTGTTGCAGATGCAGACCTACTCCGTAGACTTGATCATGATAAAATTGTTGTATTGAAGTATTGGGTATCTATGCTTTGGACTGAAGCACTTTTCTCGCTGCAACCGTTGTGCTACGTACGCTACCTTGAAGCACTTCGAACAGGTCCTACTGCCCTGCAGTATCGCTAGTAAAGGGTATCTACATCGCAGATCTATGTTCGTCATGAACTCCTGTAAAATGACGGCAGAGATGCCGGAAACCCGAACGCAGTCAGTACCAAACGCCTGACAAAAAACGCTTTTCGTAAATCGTACTTGAAACATCCTTGATGTCCATCACAGCTTAGTATCCTGCCTGTTGGAGTCGCTCAGCCTCCGGTAGGGCGCGGGTAACGTTCCACTGGGCCCTGCCCTGGAGCTGGGCCCTTGCGTCGTGCTGCGGTTTGTGGTACCTGCGCTTGTACTCGCAGATGGCCTGGATGTCGATGATGACGCAGACGTGGTGCGCTGGTGTATGGTCGCACTCATCAGCCAGTGCAGTTGCATGCGCATGTTGTTGATGGCGGCGTTGGTATGCAGCATCTCATCCTTGTTGCGCTGGCTCTCGTTGATGATCATCATGTTGGCGCGGCCTTCGACTTCGGTCAAAGTGGTTGATATGCGGGACACTTCCTCACGCAGATTCTCGTGCAGTGTCAGAAGATGGTGAACTTGTGAGTCGAAGGGTGGCTCGTTTGAATTGTCACTACCATGGCTGCCATGTGCAAACGAGGCAGGTGGCAGGCGGAACTCGCCCGATGCGTCGTTAGGGTCCAGGTGGTCGGCCACAGGAAACGACGCATCGTTTGCGTTGGCCGGGTACAGCATGTTTGTAATGTTGGCAAGCCCGTCCTCTAGCATGCCAACCTTCCTGACCAATGGCTCCATGCGTGCTTCATGCCTCTCAAGGCGGGCCTGCTGGTCTCGAAAATGCGGCGCCATTGTTGCCATTGCGCATGCCATCTCATGCTGTATCACGTCGGCGCGCTCAGACCGAAACTTGCAGCCAACGATGGTGCCCTGGCAGGAAATGACATGTTTCGGACACACGTTGTTGATGTGGGTCTTGAGGTCTAGTCTGAGCAGGACGGCCTCACAAAGGGTGCACGAAGTCGTGCGGTTGAGACACAAGTTTCGCTGATGTTCCTGGCGAAAAGTTAGCAAGGGCTGGAAGCTGGCCCAGACGATGCGACTTGCCTCGAGGTCTTTCTTCATCAGTGAGACGTGGCAGTCCTCGCAGCTCACAGTGTAGTGCAGACAGCCCTTATGGAAGTCCTTCTGGGTTGTGTGTAGCCTGCAGTCAGCGGCAGGGCACTCGACGGGCGTGTACTCGCAGTATAGCATGACATGGTCGTGCACGTTGACGCGGTGGTCGACCCAGGTGCAGCCGGTCTTGCTGTTCGGGCACTTGACCACCAGCTCGTTCAGCATGGTCTCGATGATCTTGGGGACTGGACGCAGGTCGTCGTCGGTCGCGACGGTTCGGCGGCAGGTGGGACATGTGCGGCGGCTGGTGGCCTGGGGAGCCCAGGCGTGCTCGAGGCACTCGCGGCAGAAGTAGTGCTCGCAGGGCAGCTGGACGGGCTTGTCGAAGGCGGCGTGGCAGATCAGACACACGAGGTTGGCGTCGGGGGCGGTCGCGTATTCGAGGGCGGCCATTTCGGGGGGCAGTTTGAGGCACTTGCTCTTGCGACGCTTCGAGGACGGTGAGTTGGAGATTCGCAGGGCCAGAGGCGAGGGGCTGCTGGGAGGGCCACCGACCACACGCAGTTCTGACGGCTCGGACAGCGCGTCTGCTTCGTTGGGCAGGCCCCCGTGGGTGGAGGCCCGCGAGTTGCGCCGGTCGTTGGGCGGCGGGATGGGCGACGGCGACGACATGGCGGATTGTGGAGAAGCAGGGCGGGGGCGGAGGCGCGAGGGCGAGGGGGTGGCCGCGCGAGCGTCGCAGCGACGGCGGCGGCGGCGGGGCTGTTATACGCAGCAGGCAGGAATGCGTTGCGCGCAAGAAGGGAGCATGTGGAGCGTCTGTGTCGCGCCTGGTGGCACAGGGCCGAGACATGGGCACGACGCAGCTCCCGGCGCGGTGGAGCGGGAGCTCAGCAGGCGATCGGCGCAACCAGCGCAACCACCACCCAGCTGCCCCGGGGCTCCACCAGACCACCGGACCACCGGACCACCCGGCATCACGCTGCCACCGCACACCACCATGGCGACCAATCCGCCGCAGCTTTTCCTGCTCGCCGACCACATCAAGCTGTCGCTGCTGGAGCGCCAGCGCGCCGTCTCCCTGAACCTGCCCTCGCACAGCCAGGACAGCCAGATCTCGCGGTCCCTGGAGCAGCTGCGCTCGGGCATTGACGCCCTGGAGTCGCAGGTCGCGGACACGGCCGACGAGTACGCCTGCACGCACCGCCGCCAGCCACGGCGCAGAGGCTGACGCTCCCAGATCCATAACGCCCCAGCTCCCGCGCCTGCGCACCCAGCTCCACGAGCTCTCCTCCCAGTTCTCGTCCTCGTCCTCGGCCTCGGCCGCCTCGCCCACCCTCACACAGCCCAACGACCCCTCCCTCTCGCCCGACTTCGCCGCTGCCACGTCCAAGTCGCGCCATGCCTCGAAGAGCGTGCGCTTCAGGGACAACGACGATGCCGACACCGGCGCCGACGCCGACCGCTCTGCCCTCTTCAACCAGCCATACCGCGACGACCCAGCCTATGACCCAGAGGCGCCGCCAGACCAGTCGCACCTCGACAACCAGCAGATCCACGAGTACCACAGCCAAGTCCTGCGAGACCAGGATGACCAGCTCGACACACTAAGCGCGTCCATTGGGCGGCAGCGCGAACTGAGCATGCAGATTGGCGACGAGCTGGACGGCCAAGTCATGTTGCTGGACGAGGTCGAGGAGGGCGTGGACCGGCATGAGGCACAGTTCCGGCGCGCGCGAGGGCGGCTGGACCGCTTCAGTAGGAAGGCGCGCGAGAACTGGAGTCTGACCGTCATCATCGTGTTGATCGTGATCCTGGTGCTGCTGATCATCATCACAAAGTAAGGCGTGGACCTGATATCTAGATGCAAATGTACATGGCGTTGGGGCGCGGACAAAAGCAACCGCAGATTTCTAATATTGCAATACCATGTTGCCGCTACCAGGATACACTACATGCTACAGATCAACAGCTTCAGCCGCACCGTGTCGTATGAGTCGCCAAAGCGATCTCACCACAAAAGTCCATGGGTCCCAAACGCCATTCTATGCAGTGGTAAGACCGAGGACAGGCCGTCGCTAAAAGGAACCAACACCAAGATTGCTCGCCTCCGCAGAGGCAGCATGAGCAGGAAGGGTATCTCTGTATGGATATGCAAATCAAACGCTCTCACAGTACGTGGAGCGTGGGTGGAAGGAGTCGGCAGGTTTGCTGACATACTCCAATTCTCCAATTCTCCATGTGCTCAAGGCAAGTCCAGCATCTTCTTCGACTTGTCGTACACCACGTATGTGATGGACACAGCTGGCACGACCTTGAGCAGGTTGGGAGTCAAGCCCCTAAACAGACCGCGGAAGCCCTCGCCCTGAATGGTCTGCCGTGTAACGTCCACAATTCCAGTGTACGTCTTGGGATGCTGGGCGGTCCCCTGGCTCTGCAGTCGAGTCCGCAGTACGTTGAGCGGATACACTGCACTGGCACCGAACGCGCCAGAGAAGCCACCGATGGCTGCCGTCATGAAGCCTCCTGGCTCGGCGTCGGATTCGTGGCATCCAAGTCTTAACGCGTTGCGTCTGGCGACGTAACGTTTGAGGTACTCGAACGTGCCGAGGTCTAGTGCTGCGTAAGGGAAGATTCCAAAAAGGCCCATTGGCAAGCCGCGGTAGCAAGCAACAATGCCTCCGCTTTGCCACATCTTCTTAGCTGTGGCCCAGATGAGGCGGTTGCCGTGGAGTCCGCCAGCAACAGTCTCGCATTGCATTCGACTGTAATTGATAAGCAGGTTTATTGAATTTCACGGAACGCAAACTTACAACTTGAGGGTGTCAATAGGATAGACTGCAAACTGTGAAATCATGCCTGCAACTCCACCAGCAGCAAATTTTGACCAGGAGTGGATGATTGCTGGATCGTTGTGGCCTTCGAGTTTCGCAAACGCGCGCTTCGTAGCCTGTCGGAGTTAGACGAATTGTGTGAGCTGCTGCAAGCTACGTACCTCATATGCGCCAAATTTAATAGCTGATTCTGGCATCACCTTGACGACGTTCAAGCCATTGCCTGGGGCTATTAGCCGAGTCGCAAACTGTGTAGTAACTACTTACCAGCATAAAGACTGCGCATGCCGCCGGCATGCCAAAGTTCCTTCATGGCCACGACGAGCGGCTCCCACGCGCTGACAGCGGTTTTGACGACGTTGCCGTTTTTGGCCGCGGCCACCACTTCTTGCTTTGCGCCGGTTTGCGCGATGAGATATACTTTCAATCGGTCGAGGGGAGCGGTGGATGTGCGAGATACAATGCCTGCAATGCCTCCCGCCACGAAGTAGCCTGGATTGGGAACACAACCAATCAGCATGGTTCCGAAGCTCATGAGTAGCCCCCTGTGCGACTCGCTAAGGGGAGAGTCAACTTCCCCATCGTCGAAACGTGGCGGGAGTGCTTGCGGGATGGCGGAAGTTGGAGTAGACGCCATGTCTAATGGTACGACGTGATCGGACGTAAAGCCGTACGGCGGCGTCTTTGCGACTAGAAATAGGGAACCAAGAAAGAATTGAAGAAAACGCTGTGAAGTACCTAATCCTTGTATATTGTCGTCGCTCACGAGGACATCGCCCTCGGCATTAACTTTTAATGTTGCGTTAAAGTACGACATTACAGCGTGGAGGTTCGGGGCGCTGGCTGGTATGAACAGCAGAAAGTCGCTGTTTGAATTAGCAGGAATATGAAGGAAGGTGGGGACTAACATACCGCCATTCCTCGAAACTTATGTGCCCGTCGCCGTTGGTATCTACCTCAGCGAAGAAGTTGTCGAGCTTACTGTTCGGAACCGTAAGACCAGCACGTCGCAGTGCATTGCGAAGCTCTTCTTTCGAAAGCTTGCCGTCGCCATTGTTGTCGATTCCGCGGAAGAGCGCTAGTAGCTCTTTTTCTGTTTCTTCGACGAAGGTGCGAAATTCTCGACATGTCGTCAGCAACGCTCCCTATGCCTCCTCAATACAACACACCCTTGTACGTTATTCGGCCGTTGCCATCTGCATCAACAGCCTTCATAACCTCGTTAAGGAGTTCGTCTGCGTTCTTGAGAGCTACAGAGCCCAGTCAGCGAAGCTCCTGATTCCTGTATGGTGTTCCTACGATGGTCCAATTTCCGCAGGCCCTTCTTCAGGCCCGCAAGATCCAGCTGGCCCTGCTTGCGCATGTCGAGGGTCGACCATAGCTCGTCCACCTTCGCGTCGGCGACGCTTGGCGTTTTTGTGTCGTCCATGGTGATCCTGCTATCGTCGGTCTATCATGGCTGTGGCGCGACGCACGAGGGATGGCTCTCGACGGTGAGCAGGAAAGTGCTGGAGGAATGGCTGAAGGAATGGCAGCGTGGGGAGCGGGTTCATAGGATTCGGTATGAAGTCAGAGGGCTGAACCAGGAAAAGCCTAGTGGGGAGCGTGAAGCACCTCGCCGATTCGGCGCCCGGTGATTGGTTGCTCCTATTCCCGCCTTCATCGCGGCTATCGTCGCGACTCGGGCACGACGACGACTTGGGTAGGAATAAGGCATTTCTGCATACTCTGCGATGCTGGAGTTGTGCTAAGAGTGAGTCGTGCTGCGTTCATCGTCTCAAGCCACTGCTGCCTTGCCACACTTCAGTTGGGTGCCCGAATGCTTTAGTCATCTCCTAGACACTACAGTTCAGACCTCAATCAGGCAATGGTTACATCTACTGTGTTGAAAAGGAAGATGATCTGATTCGTTGCTTTCTACCAGGGTCTGAACGAAGACTGTATTATCTCCCAAGACTCGAAGGTCAATAAATATGGCTTCCAACTACTGGGAATCGACCCAGCGACGCTTCTGGACGTTCACGAAGCAGCAGCTGGCACTAGAACGAAAGAAAATAGAAGATACAGAACGCAATCTTGTCAGTCTCTATCCGCTGCCAGATAGACGGCATCTGAGTATCTACTTCTACCACCGCAAGTCCAACATCTGCTCTGTCGAGATTGAGACTGACCTTGACAGAACTATCAAAGATGGCTAGGCCGTTAGGCATTCGACAGCAGGCTCTGGCATCGGCTCAGGTCTATGTGCGACGCTTCTATGCAAAAGTCGAGATCCGAAGGACGAACCCTGCCCTTGTTCTCGCAACCGCCCTGTACCTGGCTTGCAAGATGGAGGAATGTCCGCAGCACATCAGGATGGTTTTGGCTGAAGCTCGACACTGCTGGGGTACGTTCTTCATATGTTCTATGATACAACACTGATACTCGAGTAGACACGTCTTTCAACGACATTTCCAAGATCGGTGAGTGCGAGTTCAGTCTCATCTCAGAGATGAACTCACAGCTCATCCTCCACCACCCATACCGCAGCCTCAACGAGTTGCAAACGCAGTTTCAGCTCACCCAAGAAGAAAACGCGCTTGCATGGTCTATCATTAACGACCATTATCTGACTGACTTGCCTCTACTCCATGCACCCCATGTCATTGCCATCACAGCCATGTTCCTCGCTGTTGTGCTAAAGCCCACACAAGGCGGGCTACAGATGAGCGCTGCCAACACTGCGAACGCACTGCAAGCGCTGGGGAACGCAAGAGGCATCGGCGGAGCGGGTGCGCAAAGCAGAGTGCAGAAGCTGGTGGATTGGCTGGCGGAGAGCAATGTCGACATTGAGGCTGTGGTCGAGACGACGCAAGAGCTCATCAGCCTCTACGAGGTGTGGGAGAGCTACACAGACAAGACGTGCAAAGACCAGATTGCCAAGTTCGTCAAGGCGAGAGGGTTGGACAAGTGATCCATGTTGGTGAGTAGGCCCGTACTCTGCGTGCCGGTCCGGACTCGTCTACATCCCCACGGTTCAAGGCGCAACACATCAGCCAAAATTGCAGCCTACCACAGTCGCGCAGCGAACGTCTGCAATGTTCGATAGCACAATCGCTGCGTACGCCAACAGACAGGGGTCTTGGACAAGACGGATGCAAAGCTCCCATCTCAAGCAACCTCACGCAGTTTGAAAATCAAACTGAGTGTATCTCTCAGTATCAAGGATCGACAGAATCTGGGGTAGTGTTGTAAGTTTCGAATACGAGCATCGCAGAGGGTGTGTAGCTTGCTCAGGCGTGGTTACCAACCAAAGCACCTACTAAGATACGAAGCATTTCGCTTACCAGGGATCAGGGTATACCAAATCGTCAAGGAATAGAGCCCTCCAAACATGAAATCAAGAGCAGAGTAGAAGAGACGCAGGACCACGAGGGAAAAGAAATTCTCCGCCTCATAGTCTGTAGTGCTATACTGTCTGCCCTTTTACTTAAATTGCAAGTTTTCTGCTCTCCATTTGTCCTGCCTCTCCTCAGCGATTGTAGCGTCTACAGTAACTTTGTCTGCACTTGGTTGATTTTGTCTCCTGCGCAAAGCCGCTTTGATCTAAACACAAAGTCGAAACATACCGGAGATCAGCATGGACCGTGGTGGTAGCTTCAGGCCTTCGTACTGCCTAATTCATGTCTCGTTTTGCAAGTTCCCCTTTTGCAGAGGAGTCGATATAATGATGCTAACTGTATCAGCAAGACGCACAAACCTCGTGAACATCGGGCGGCAGCCAAGCACGATAGCGTTAGCGCTGCCGCTTGCCGCACGGTGTTCGAGGACAATGACTCGGTAGTCCTCTGCGCACTGGTTCTGAACCGCGGGCCGTGAGATCAAAGAAAGCTTCCTTCAAGGTTTGATAGGGTGCAGCGAGAGGATTACCGCTCCTGGCGATTCCCGGTACGCCTGATCAGATGCAGCAAACAAAGCGCACAACCGTCTGGACCGGGAACAGACTGGAACAGCGCAATCACCGCATTATGCGTTGCTGGAAATGAGTGTTTGAGGGCTCCGGGAGTGTTTCATCAGCATCGGAGCTGCGCACAGGAGTCGGCATCCCAGCAACAACAGTAGGAGACTAGAATGTTATTGTTATGTTATGGCAGGCAACGGACGGGAGATTGGCATCCCTTGGGGGCTTGCGCTTGCGCTCGGCGTGAACGAGCAGGCGATGCGGGGAGCCAGGCGCAGAGGCGCAGCTATTTTGGTGCGCAGCTCAGGGGCAGCGATTGGCTACCGAAAGGCTTTGTGCGTCACACTGAAGCTGGTCGGAGCGCCCATGGATCGCTGAGGGTGCGACAGGTCAGACATGGGCGGCGTCTGGACGGCTTCGAGGTCTGAATTGCGGACACCTGCATGGCCAGGAGACGGCCAGGAGACGGCCATTCGACAGCTGCCGGGCGAGTGTGTATTCCAGAACATCGGCCAGCGGCTGCAGAGGGCAGTGATTTGCGGGGACACTGCGAGGGACGCCAGCGAATCCCAGAAACCCCTCATCCACGATGTTGAGTGCCAGCGCGCCGCTTTAGCGCACACAAAGGCCCCGAGTTCTCTCGACTCTGCTCGAAGCAGCAGAGGCTCCACGGCGACGGCGACCGCCCTTGCCGACAGGGCCCGACAGCGCACTGGTGTATCACAATCACAAGGCTGCTCGCAGGCTGCATTCCCCTGGACGCCCTCGAGCTGCTGCGCGGCGGCCGGCAGGAGCGGTCAGGGTCTGTGTGGTCATTCGCTGGGCGAGGCTGAGCTGGCTGGAAGTCGAAGCGTGCAGGGCGCATGCGTGTTTCGTCTCCACACAGCTCGCCAGCTCGCCAGCTCGCCAGCTCGATAGCTCGACAGCTCGACCGTCGCAGCCAGACACGCTGCAGCATGACTGAGCAACAGCGGCCGTGGCTGCGACGGAGCGTCTTGCACGTACGGAGCACCCGCTACCGCTGCTTGCAACAGCTCGACCCGACGGCCGGCGGCCACGCGCAGCTGGCCTGGTCGACCAGATCCCAGCCAAACGAGCTAGCGCGCGGTGGCGAAGTGCACCCCGGGCTGATTGGCCGCGGCCTCGACAGGGGCCCGCTTCTTTCGCTAGCCACAGGCCGTCGCCCGCTGACTTGTGCGTGCCTTTCAAATCGCCCACCCTTCCTCTCCTGCCTCTCGCTCTCGCCCGCACCCACACATCCACATTCAAGACATCTACTCAGCCTTGCACTGCACCCCTAGTTAATACGCTCGCCTCTCGCACCCTCGCCCGCAGTCTCTGACGTTCTCACGCGATACGTTACACACTGCCCGACCCTCCGCCCCGTCGCCGACCTGCCCTGTTGTGATCCCTCCGCTCCACCGCCCTTTGCGCAGCCCCCACCAACGACTTCCATCTGGTCTGCCATCAGCACAACCCTCAACCATGTCGCAGTTCTTCAACTACGGTGCGCAGCACCACGCCCAGCACCTCAACGCCCACCAGCACAGCAACAACCACCACGGCGGCCGATCGCGGCGTGCGCCCCGGATCTCGGCCCAGCACCAGCAGAAGCAGTTCCGCCAGGTCCGCACCCCCAAGGAGTTCAATGTCGAGCCCCCGACGTCCATTGCCTTCAAGCGCGACTTCGAGGCCGCCCGCTCCTTCGACATTGAGGATGACGAGATGTTCTGCCCGTTCCACCTGCTCACTGAGGATGATGTAAGTCATTCGGCCCGCGACATTTGCCACCCGGCCATGTCATAGCCTGACACTCACACCACGCAGCTTCAGTCCATCCACTCGTCTGGCTCTGACCGCTCCTCGCTCTCCAGCGGCTCGCCCGAGCAGTCACCGCTGCAGCACCAGCTGCAGCCTACTCCCTCATTTGTTCTGTCTACGGCACCCAACCCATACACGCCATCCAACTTCCAGCAGAACAGCGCTTCGCAGACCAAGCTGCACCAGCCACTAGCTCAGCGCACTCGCAACGCCATCCCTATCGTCGACCCCTCGACAAGGGCTGTCGCCAGCCCACCCCCTTCTGTCTCCCCCAACCGACAGATGCAGCAGCAATTCATGTCGCAGCGACGCTGGTAGGCTTCGCAGGCACGAGGCTCAGCGACGTCCGCTACCATCATGCGGCGTCTTCCGTTGCTTGCTAGTGGCTGCCCTTAGGATCTACTTCTTCTTGATATCCATACTACGCCTCCCTTGTACAAATCTACGATATCTTCTTCGACATCTTGGGTATCCACTCGCACCTGCGACGGCGTCACATTCTTCTGCGGACTTGTTCGAAATAGATGCTAGAGCCTCTGTCTCTACGCGGTAACGCATTACGGCGGTTTGCACACTCGGTGTTTTGGTCGCATTGGGAGTTATCATCAGCGTTCTAAAGACGAAAATCTTGCTGTCTTGTTGCCCGGCTGTTTGGCCATACAGAGGGTAGATTTCTTTTGTCTGGTCGGTTCTCGGTTTCAGCGGTCGGTATATACCAATTGGCGAATTTCGAAGCGGCGGTGTCAGAGCGTGTTGGGTCATTGGTTTGGGTGCATCATCTGGGTGTCTTATCAATCATTGTACGACGCTGGGATGATTCTACGCAGTCACATGGCGCTGGTCTTGTTTCTTTTCTTTTTCGTTCTACATACGGCTTCGGCTGAAGGGGCGATCTTCTTGGATGTTTTGGTCTCACCTGGTTTTTATACTTGACACGCCTCTATTGAGGGCAGTGAATATCTTAGGACGCAATCGCACTCCTCTTCATCTATCACTTCCAGCTCCTAGTGCTGTTGTACTCACCCCGCATTGAGGCGTGATATCGAGTCTAGCTCGTTCTCATTGCTCCGGTGACCAAGGGGAAAATGGAAGGTCTAGCGATGCATGTCTAAACAGCTCCCTGAATCGTGTCTGCTCATGTGAGCTGCGGGGTACAGCTCAACCCGGGTGCTGTCTCAAATCGAACGAGACGTTGAAACAACCACGAAAGCGACTAGAGTGTTGGATCATGCGGGAGAACGTCGAACTTCATGCGGGGTGCCGTTGAAAGGATGCAGAAACGGTAGTGTCCGCCCGCAATTGTGTGCCATGGGGAATTCAGTTCCTGATCGTACCGCACCGCTAAGCCAGCCAACACAAGCATGCAAGATCAAGCATCCAGGCACCTGCCGTGATAGACCGGGCCAGTGCTTTGAAATGGGCGTCGCGCATTGGACGTTCGCGGCCAGACGCGCTACTCGTAATGGTGATGGTTCCGCGTTGACTGACGTCATTTACTCATCCCTAGCTTCGTGCCGAGGGTGCGTTTCTTCAGCTTGGGGAGCTTGTTCCTGTTTCTTTCCACCATAATTTTCGATCCAAACTAAAGCGAATTCCATCTACGTACCCAATTTTATCAATCAGAAT
>JUDZ01009498.1:0-24518 GCA_000812845.1 Stagonosporopsis tanaceti | reverse complement strand
AGAACGATCGCTTAAAAGAAACGAGCTTCTTCGTAGGGGCACAATACAACTCGTGCTTTCCTATTCAAACAACTAGCGAACCTCGTATCTTGTTACACCGGCCGTACTGTTTGATGTTTTTGCTTTCGTTCCTTGATCGTCCAGCAAGGCTCTTTGCAGTCCTAAGCCAAACCGTGTGCTTGCTTACATGCCCGGAATCTTACAAGGAATCTTGGTTGGAAGACAACTCAAGCTCTCCTTCCTATGAGAGCACCTGCCACAAACCTTATCGCTCCTCTGCCGGCATCTCTTCATCCGATTTGGGCAGGCGCGTGGATCGAAACCGTGGATGTCGGCATGACTGCAACGTGTATGCTTGGTATGCAAAGGAACGGCACAAGTCTGACAAGTGGATAGTAGGATGTAGCACATTTTGCCTTATGGTGAACTGATGGTGGTTCCTTTGAATCGTCTCTTGCTGAAGTGGTAAAAGGACTACTAGATAGTAGGTACGTCCACTTGTCGAAGCGGAGTTCTGGAATCTGTTGCGGTACGATATTGCCGGTACTCTCACAGTGGAATAGATTGCCGTAACCTGACTTCTCCGTGTGGTGGTCGAGTTCAAATCATATGCTTCCCAGAATCTCGAAATGTATGGGCTGACGAGCAATATCTCTGAGTGACTGATGTGAGAGTATTCGTTGTGGCGGCATGAATCCGTCCATCACGCCCATGATATACGTGACAGTACGCTTGGTTCAATTTCGTTTGCCCAACAGTGATTGCTGAATGTTAGAGACATCTCTTTGAGACATACTGCCGTCTACAGAGACACTGACATTACAGCGTTATGTGCAGCAGTCATGTCTTTTGTTCCGGAGCCAGGTGGCACAATCAGGTCTACAAGCTTTGCCTACAGCGCACGAAACGCTGGCCGACCCTACCTGTGACGTCGGCTACGTGTACAGCAAACGTTACGCACCCAAGTTGACTGCGATACACGTCTTCGTCTCTAAGGTTGTCATCGAGAAGCCACGGAGTATCCATTGGCTCTGCTTGCAAGCATTTGGAAGGATCACTAATTCTGTTCAGCATTTACTACAATTGCTGCACTATTGAATCACATTCGGCTTTGCACGATGCGGATCGTGGCATCGATGAAGTTGCATTCTAGCAACCACCAATCACGACCCCCGCTTCTCGCTGACACTTTTTACCTCGGCATGAACACCATCGCTCCACACGCCGTCCAGACACCGAGCCGCGAGTCGAATGAATAGATACATACCCTGTCGCCCCAGACTTCCCCATACCCGCCGTACCAAACACTCGAACAACCCATTCGCACATCTGCCACCACTTGTACCTTCTCTGTCTATACGTACCGTGGTTCTCCAGTAGCCGAACCCGATCCCTCACCGCCGCCGCACGCGATCACCATGTCTGAGCAACTCACAACGAAGCAAGTCGCCGAGCACAACACAGTTGAGAAGGGGCTGTACATTATTGTGGACAATGATGTATACAAGCTAGACAGCTTTGTAGACGAGCACCCCGGAGGCGCGAAGATTCTCAAGCGAGTGGGAGGCAAGGATGCTAGCAAGCAGTTTTGGAAGGTATGTTCGATAGTCACCATATTCGCGAGCAGCATACTTTCTGCTGTACATTGGGTTGGGGTTTTTGCGCACACTGCGATCTCTGTACACTGGCTGACTTCACTGGAACAGTACCATAACGAAGGCGTCCTTAAGAAGTACGGGTCGAAGCTGAAGATTGGCACAGTCAAGGAGGAAGCCAAGCTATGAGCATCACGTATCGAGAACAATACACTGCGATACTACACACACATCTATACGGCTATATGTGCTTTCGCTGTGTTGACCGTGCGAGTGACCAAACTGATTCGAAGAACGTGTCAGTCCGGACGTAGGCATGGCTGACATCTTTAAAGTGTGATAAGTATGTCTCTTTCTTCTAGCTTCTTCTGGCTCATGGCCGTATTCTAAATATTGACTATAAATTAATGACACGCTGTACGATGCAAGATCAAAGATCAGACAAATCCAGGCTTCTAGGTAGGTATAGTGCGTAAAATCCAACAAGCGCAAATGCCATGGGTATCGTAATGTGGCGCGCGAATATGCAAAAAGATTCCATGTGTGTTGCGTTTCTCATGTGTGCGTGTGCATGTGTGCTTAGAAGCAGGTCCACCTTGTCTTTGGCCTGGGCCTCTGTGGCTGCGAGCTCTTGGTGCAGAGACGCGTGAGTTCCTTCTCAGTTTCGTGGCTTTCGATAACATCCAGCCTGTAGCGTCGAACGGATCCAGCGTCCGACTGGTCTTTCTCGTAGAACCTTTCCGGTGGGCCCGACACACAGCGCGGGACCGCTCTCCGGACAAGGCCTCGAAACCCCGTGTTTTGTTTATCGATTCTCTCGTAGTCCCGTTTACGCGTGCTAGATGAGGTCCAGTGCGTCGTTGTGGGAGGAACTGTTACATGTGCGTTCTCGACCTCTTGCAGTGAGACGTGTTCCGGGACCATGGCCATTTCATCCATACTGAAACGTGGTGCCGCACTGGGAAAACCAAAGTTCTCGTGAGACAATGTCGGACTCGGTAGAGCGGAGTTGGCCTGGTAAGAAGGGTTCGAGAACAGACTGCAACTGCGAAAATGGAGGGCGAGTACATCATCGACATCATGACTTGTGGGCGAAGCGGTGTGAGTGCTCTTTACTCGGTAATGGCGAGCTGGACGAGACGGATCGACGATGGTGCATGAAGTGCGTCGTGAAGATAGTTTTGAATCATGGCCACGACCCTTTGAGCGCGATCTCGTGGTGGAGTTCTCTGATGAGGAGGCTGATCTATGGTTTGTAGGTCGGGGTCGCTTCTCAGAAGCTGGTCTAGATGTGGACATGTTGACGAGATCCGTAGTATCCACCGAAGCTGAATCTGTCCTTGCCATGCGACGGCGTCGGGGCGTGGTATCGTTTCCTTGTAAGTATGTCGTTTGTTGTTTTAGGGGTTTAGAAGGATAAGATTCAATGTATCCACTATCTTTTCGATTCATTGTCGATCCATAAAACAGGCGGTGACAGGTAGTGGGCCGTGACATAGTAATAGCAATTTGAATCAACTGTTGAATTGTTGATGAAAGAAGTTATTTCGGCATCCTTTAGCTTCGTCAGTGCTGCGTCTAATCAGGAAGGTACCCGCCAAAGGGGCCTCACCAGCAACCAGTGCGGGTGCGAGTCTCAGAAAGAGTTGACTTCCAAACGCAAGGAACAAAAAGTAAGATGCAACAAAAGTCGGAATACAAGGATGATATGTAAATGCAGGGCAATCAGATGATTCTGGCTCCGAGACCCGCAGCACTATCGGGTGAACCAGCGTGGTCGTTCTGTAAAGCGGCTAGGCGAGCGAAATAGAAAGTCAAACGACGTAAAGTGCAGATCTCGCGCTTCGATTGGCCGAGGCCTCGCACAGGATATGCACGATCTCTGCAGCAGTGCGGTTGGGCCGTCGGCTGCCTTTGAAGCTCGACTTCACCGCCTCAAATTGGACTTCCGGGGTTGGTGAACTAGAAGCCCGAGAGGATTAGTGCCGGAATAAAAATGGAGAATGGTTGTCAAGGCTCTAGGTGGTTGAAACGGACAATGACAGGTGCACTGGACATGTCAACCCCGTGGACATTTGTTGCGCGGGAGGTTGAAGTATGATATCGACCATTTTCACATGCAAGTGTGGCCACGGAGCGGTCTCTTATCGAAGGGGCCAAAACAGCAACGGAGATCACTTGGCTGCGCCTGTGACGACCTTCGTGAGTGGGTGAGGTTCGAGGCATGTCGAATTGCAGCCTCGCGCTCCATGTGGGTGCCTCTAGCGGGCAGGACCGAATCATTCGCTAGAACGCCATCGATAGCGACATCGGGCCAAAATCACCTGCCTGTATCTAGTCAAGACCTACCGGGGCGTGTAAAGAGTCAGGGTCAAGATCCAATCGAGCGGCCACACGCGACATCGTGGGCTGCGACCGAAATGTTCGAAGCGGCAAAGCCACACCCAGAATGAGCGTTTTTAGAGTTCTACGACTGCTGCTTAACACAAATCACCCGCACAAGGGGCTGAGAGACGCCGCCTCGCCAGCCTTGCGGTGTTCCAGGCTCCTGCGCTGTGTCGCACAGTGGATGTCCGCAGCAGGCGCTGTGGCGAAACTCTACCGCCAAAATGCCGTACGCATATGATCAGGAAGCGGACGCCACCAATGACCTTGTCACGAGGGAGCAACACCAAGTCGTTCACGCTCACACAAGCGGTCACAACTCCGAATCGTGCGGCCTGAGGGTTGAATGACGCTAGCTACCCGCGCGTACCAAATAACATGGACATCCTAACCCTCAGCAAAACCTCGGGACATCTTATTGACTCTCAGCCTCGAAGAATACACCGGGACATCTTATTGAATTTCTGCTTGAGCAGACACTGGGACGTCTCATTGAATCTCATGATAGAAGCCCTCGATCAGCTTAGCCACGTCTTCGAATGCCTCAAGGCAATGCCAATGACCAACGCCCTTCATGACCTCGAGCCTCTTCTCCGTAGTCCCCATCTCCTCGAACATCCTCTTGCATCCCTCGAGGGGTGCGCTTTTGTCCTCCTCACCAGCCAGGATTAAGACAGGGATCTTGATGTTGCTGTAATTGGGCGGTTTGGCATTGACGATGACCCGGCAGTTTGAGCAGTAACCGGCCGGATCTTGACCGAGGAGGAGCTCTCGAATGAAGGCTGATGCTAGAGGAGAAGCCTGCGATCCAACTGCTGCCTGGGGAACAGTGTCTGCCATAGGCTGCATACCGTCTTTCTGAACCGTCTCGATGCGCTTCTCGAACACAGGTACAACACCCTCGTTGGGGTACACGGGGCCGATCAGGACCGCAGCAACGACTCGGTCACTACGCTCAGCAGCAAGGTGAGCTGCAACAATCCTGCAGCAGATCAGTAATTGGAACTTGCTTTTGCAATGTCCTTCTACTTACCCTCCCATGCTGTGACCTACAACAACTGCTTTTGGCACGCTGAGTGCATCCAGGATACCAATGACATCGTCACCAAGGCTTTGTATGCTTGCCTGTTCACCGGCGTATGGCGACCTGCCGGCGCCAGTGTTATCGAAGATGATACATCTAAATCCGTTCGCTCGCAATCGCTCTACAACTGCGTGGTAATAGTTTTGCGACGACCCCAGGCCATGCATGAAGATGAAGGTTTCCAGCACATCCTTGCCTTCAGGTTTCAAGTCTGCGTAGTGGATCTTCTTGCCGCTGATGGTAAGGAATG
Source organism: Stagonosporopsis tanaceti (assembly GCA_000812845.1). Taxonomy (NCBI): domain Eukaryota; kingdom Fungi; phylum Ascomycota; class Dothideomycetes; order Pleosporales; family Didymellaceae; genus Stagonosporopsis; species Stagonosporopsis tanaceti. The sequence continues at coordinate 19,204 of JUDZ01009498.1, read as the reverse complement.
GCATTGTGTCTGTCGAGTAACGAAGTTGTTAAGGGTGTAGGATCTCTTGGTGAGCTCCATGGTAGCTGTAGGCGGCTATGGAGGGTCACTTCCGACCGGAGCTCTTTCGGGTCGGATCGTGCGTCATGTCACCGCTGAGTCAGCCTTAACTGACTGCATTCACTGAAAGTTGCTTTACTCAGACCTACCGCACCACCTGTCAAAGATGTCGATTTGCAAATTTCGTCGCAGATATCTAAGCTTTTATATATGTCCTGGATTGAGCTGTTCCAATTACTATGTACAATAAGATGCCGCACAAACTCCCAACCATGTAGCTACCGCACCGCTCCAACTGTCTGGATGCTGTACTTGGCCTTAACTGCCTCTTTACACACTTCGAAAAGCTCTGGGCATAGTGGATTCGTCTGGTCGTTCAGGAGTGTCCAGAGCAGCTGCGCCAGACCTTCCCTCGTCGTCACCTGCTTCAGGTCATCGCGCATACTACCCTCAGTATCAGATGCCCGCCCTCGCTCTCTCGACCACATCTTGCTTATTGAAGTCGCTCGGTCTCTTCTCCTCCCGTTCTTCAAATCCATGGCCTTCTGTTGCTTCGCTGCAAGCATGATCTCTTCGCTTTCGTTCCACAGAGCTATGCGGCGAAAGAAGTGCTTGAGCGCTGCCTCTTCGAATTGCGGTCGCCAGGATGATATCGCGTCTTCGAATTCAGGATCAGGATGCTGATTGGCGTCCCATTTACGGAGAAAGTACTTGAAGGTGCGAACCTCGCCGTTGGGAAGTGAAACAACGAGTGATTCGAAGGCGAATGGATCATCGGGTGTGCTCTGTTCAGCGGTGGGTGAGTTGCTTCGATTGTCTGCCCGCAGAGCATCGTAAGCTTCGACTACCCGCGAGACGGCTACCTTTTTGTGAGCGGTGACAGCATCTGTTCCATCAAAGGCATCTGGCGAAGCCCCGATTTGTTCCTTTGACCGGTCGGCGTGATGTCGGTGCAGAAGAGAATGATGTCGCTTGATGGTCGCCATGGTAGCTGTCGAAGTGCGTCTTGTGACGACTTTGAGATTCGAGCTTGGCCTTCGAATACTATATCGCCAAATTCGTAGACTCGGCCGCTGTTCAATCCAGCGCTGAGTAAGTAGGTGAAGTTGCGAGTGATCCAGATTGAATACTGTCACAGCCACAGTATGTGTAGGGTCAGGCTTAGAAGAGGAGACGCGTACAGTTTCATGCACGCTGACAGCGCTTCCATGGCTTTCAATAGCCGCACAGAACATGCGCCGTTACGCAATGCAGGCCGAGTACCCGCTTGTCTTTACGATACGATAGGTGTCCGGCATTACTTGGGCCGCTAAAACCAGGGTGTCAAATCATTTTGTCCAATCAACGGCAATGAGCGGTGTGGCTCTTGCCGTGGCGCTTGCCGTGGCGCTTCCGCTCTTCCGTGGCGCAGTACGAAGATTTTGAGCGATCGTTTGGGGGAACAATAGATCCCTAGTTTAGCTACACCAAATTCACTAAATCTCTTTGCGCAGACATGTAGTGTTTACTGCTCTCTATCCTCTAGGCTATTAAAGCTGGGATTTAGTTGTTTTTAGCAGAAACTGGGCGCGCACTAACGATTAAGTGAGGGCACTAAGACTTATAAGTGAAAGAGTCAAAGAGAATCTATTCGCGTGGTGCTGACTATTAAACAAAAGGAAGAGAACTGTTTATACAAAGAATGAAGTGATGACCAAACAATGAACTACACTTAGTTATCCAGAGGGTAACGATCCAAGAACTTGAAGGTCTTCAGACCCTCAGAGATCTGGTCCACGACAGATGCCGTGCCGTTCGCGCCGAAGGCATAAACACCAGGTGTACCGGCCTCAACACCAGCAGCGGCGAGGATGTCGCTGCCAGAGCCCACAACACCGACAGGCTTACCCCACTTGTAACCATCTTGCAAGATCTGGAGAGGGCGACCAGCGGGGAAAAGGGTCGTGCGCCAGCTGGCAGTAGCGTTCGAGGTCGAGTTGCTGTTGGCCAGGTTTCCAGAAGCCGCGAAAAGAGAGCTGGCGCTGCCGTCAACGATGATAGCATCGAATTGGACAGCGGAGGTTGCAGAGTAGGTCTGATCAATTCCATCGCCAAGGTGCTCAGCAACAACAGCGAAGCTAACATTAATTTCCTGCAGAGCAGCCTTAAGGCTCGAGGCTGCGTCGCTGCTAGCTGAAGTGGATGTCAAGAAGCCCACCCTCAGTCCATCAATCTTGAGAAGAGGTGCTTCAGCAACACTGACACCAATTGTGGTGTTGTCGTGGTAGTAGGTGTCGTCAGCTTCAGGTGCAGTCATACCAATCGCCTGGGCGACACGGACCGCAACATCGTGGCTGACGCGGTTGAGTTGAATAAGCACGTTGTTCTTGACCACGTCACTCTTGAGCTGCGCTAGTTCAAAGCGCATGGCGTTGATGACAAACTGCTGCTCGACTGGCAGAAGCGAGTTGAAAAACAACCTCGGCTGCGACCAGGCATCAGCAAACGTAGAAGAGACGGTGCGTACGAGACGTCCACCAGTGGAGCGGTTGGGAGCGGTGAAGAAGCCACGGCCCTCCTTCTGTGTTGCTTGCTTCGGCGATCCGGAGTTAAGGGTGTTGGGGCTGTAGGCTGCGGTGTTGAGCGGGATGTACATCTGACCGGCTCCATCACGCTGGTTGTTGTGAACCGGAACGCGAGGCTGATTGATGGGCAGTTGCTCGAAGTTAGGGCCGTTGTGACGGTTCAACTGAGTGTCGAGGTAGGAGAACAGGCGTCCCTGCAGCAGAGGGTCTTCCGTGAAGTCGATGCCGCGAACCACGTGACCAACCTGGAACATGACTTGCTCAGTCTCGGCAAAGTAGTTACGAGGGTTGCGGTTCAGTGTGAGCTTGCCAAGCGGCGTGAACGGAACAATGTCCTCGGGGACGATCTTGGTAGGGTCGAGAACATCAAAGCCCCAACGCAGCTGGTCTTCTTCTTCGAAGATCTGAGCCTCGAAGACCCACTCAGGGAAAAGTCCATTCTCAATGCTTTCGAACAGGTCCTGACGGTTGAAGTCGGCGTTCATTCCTGCGGTAACCTGAGCCTCTTCCCACAAGAGGGACGCTTTGCCCTGCTGTGTCCTGAACCTGAACTTGACGAGCTTGGAGGCGCCATCATCAGTAACAAAGCGGAAAGTGTGCACACCCCACCCGTCGGTATGCCTGAAAGAGCGAATAGTACCGTGACCGCTCATAGCCCAAAACAGTGTATGCATGGTAGAAGCTTGCTGACTGAAGAAATCCCAAGCACTATCGTGCGCAGTCGCTGCTTGCGGAATCTCGCTATCTGGCCTAGGCTTGACAGCATGGATCAAGTCGGGGAACTTCATTGCGTCCTGGATGAAGAAAACAGGAATGTTGTTGCCAACAATGTCTAGCGAATAGTCAGTCCTCCGCGTCACATCAGGTCTCTGGATGCATGAGCTTACCAAAGTTTCCCTCATCCGTGTAGAAACGGACGGCAAAACCGTGAACATCGCGCACGGTATCCGCTGATCCACGACTGCCAGCAACAGTGGAGAATCGAATGAAGACAGGAGTTTCCTTGTCCGGTGCGTTCAAGAAAGAGGCACCTGTAATGTTGGACCAGTCACCGTAACTTTGAAAGACACCGTGAGCACCAGCTCCTCGCGCATGGACAGCCCGCTCCGGTACTCTCTCGTGGTCTACGAACTGATTAGATTTTGTCATCGCTGTGGTTTCGCGACAAGCTTACCAAAGTGCATAATCTTCTCACGGAAGACGAAATCTTCTAACAGGGTAGGTCCTCTCTCTCCGGCACTTAGGCTCTCCTGATCTTCGATGGGTGTTCCGGTGTTGGAGGTCATGTAGACATCGGTGTCGTTGACTTCATACTGAGCCATGAACTCATCGGTGTTCGAAGGTACGCCGTAGGAGCCATCCGCTCGCTTGACCTGAGCATGACCAGCAGGAACATCGCGAGTATCGGCATCCATGAAAGGGCATGCCGCCTGAGCGACATGAGCGTAGGCAGCAAGTGCTGCAATGAGTCCAGACTTGACCATGTTGGCGGTTGTGGATTGAGTTACACACAGAACGAGATGCCAACGAAAAGCACGAAGGCGGATTGCTTTATGCAATCACGCGTCCAAGGCTGTGGGAAGTAAGTCATCGGTCGACCCACATGGTATGGCAAGCTGCCAACCCTGGTAGTCTGTGCTCGGTCGTCTCTTGCTCACGATTGCGCGGTCCCTGATTTGATCATCTGGCCGTTCTAGAGACTAGAGACGGGATGGGGTAACTCGCCGGACCCACTTGTGGAAGATTAGGTTCGTGCACGAAAACGGCCGCGTTGCTACAAGGATATTATGAGCTGCGCCAAGGCGTCGTACGTTGATCAAAGGGAGTAGGACGCGTGCTGCATACGGATGAGGTGTCAACGGTATCCTTGAAATCGGCAATCCGACCGTTTGGAAACATTCATCTAGGCGATCCACTGACAGGGCTTCTGGGCAGCGTTGGACGACCGATTTCCTGCATGCTGGAGGCTGCACACCTATGCGTCTTGAATAGTGACATGTGCCGGCTCTAACTCCGCGCGCGAGTAGGACCGCAGCCGCCCGACAAGGATACTACATAAGTGATTAGAGGTGATACTAAGTATGTGACCAGGCAAGCACATGTATTAGTTTGACCTGAACCTCCTTCTCAATCATACGGACCAGCGAAGCCACTGCCAAGGGTGCTGTCTGACCGAGTAGCACTCTCGAATACGACCATAATTCCGCCGCTCGAAGGTCAACATGGCGCAAGACTGCTGTGAAGCTAGCATGCTTATCCAGTGGAACGCATTGGATTGGCAGGAGGTCGTGCTCAAGCCATTCAGATACAGGTCACGGTAGTACACTTTCGCGCCTATCCGTCTTGGCCAACATTGAAGAAACATGCGATTCCAGGATGGAGAAGTCTCTCGTTCAAACTTCATTGGGAGCTGTTGTGGCCCAGAAGCTCGGGTGTTAGTAATGCGCATCCATTGATGGACTCTCGAAGCCAAGTGAGCGGCCAACGTCATCGTCAGATCCTGGGCAGCCCTGTAGTGCAACCATTCGGCTCCCACGCTACGGCACGAAAGGAATGCTTCTGTGGGGCAGCAAGGATACCAGTTGTTGTCAATGAATCCACCACAATTGGCAAAGGAAGGTACCCCACACCCTTTTTCAAGCGCTTGCAGGAGGGAACCACAGCCAAGTGCCACTTGAGCAATTTGGGGTTTGGAGTCCAGATGACAGGCGAGACCGCAGGTGTCGCGTTGATTAAGGTCTCGGTATTACAGCAACGAAGTGTGGATGTGATTTCCAGGATGGTGGCACGAAGCTCTTGCCCAAAGCTTCTTGGGACGAAAAGGAAAGCAGGTAAATGATCCGCGGAGGCAAAGATCGTCAGGAGTGGCTAGCTCAAATGGGTTTAGTGTGGGGCCCATCAATCTGTTGCACCACATGCCTGCAGGACATGGAACCCTCACAAAAGTCCACCACAGTAAGCAACATCGGTCTCGAATTCTGAATTTTCGGCAGATCGAGTGAGTGTCACGTCAGCCAGAGGCTATGTCACGATCACCACGAGCTATTTGACTGTCAACGGAGCTCCAAAACCCTGTGCTCCCAAATCTCAACTACCCATTTTCATTATCAGTGGTGACTCGCAATTCCTAGAGCATCCATCGTGTGCTGCGTAAGAACCCATTCTGGGTATCTGGCATTGTACAGACAAGGCTTAAGTCCTGCGAGATGAACAATCGGCTTTCTCGTAAGAAGTGAATTCGAGGTTAGTGCGGGATTTCCAACACCGAGGTCAGTCATGCCAGAAGGTAAGTGGCTGATGCGCCCGATGTAGTCAAGGGCAATAACATTCGTAAAGGACAAGAACGTCCAGCCCAAGCGAGTGATTAAGGGTATCAAGATTGCTGTGTGCGAGCGAGGCGTAACAACGCGTGGCAGGTAAGCTCACATGTCTTGGTTTCGCCAGGTGAGATAATTTAAGCTGTCGCAAACCAGCATTCTGCTTGTTGTCGCATGAGCTGAGTAGAGTAATACACATCCACTAACAAGCGTACCTGTAGAGATACACAAACAACACCGAGACATGTGCTTATCTGTCGTCGTCGCCCTAGGACTTAGTTAAATTTGACCGCCTGAAACAGGGCCGCCTGAAATAGCGCTCGATTACTGATGTGCAGCCAAGCTGTCGAAACACATTCCGGCACGAGCCGAGGCCCCAAGGGGGAAGCTGGGTGATCTGAAAGCTAGAGCATCCCCATCACGTCCTCTCGCGCACGTGCGTTTCGAGAGAATTCAAAGTGGCGTTGTTTGAGATGACAAGGCCTAGGCATTGGGTTCGTGGATGCGGCGGAAGCTATGTACATTGGCATTGAACCATGGCGTGTGGCTAGTGAAGCGCAGCTTCCGGTGTGCTATGACATCACCGACGCTCTTGCACAACTTCCTGGACGACCGATCCCCGCCTTGAAAGCTCACCCAGACCCATAGTCTGACCCCAGCCTCACCAAGACCAGAGCTTCGAGTGTTTCAGGTACCCGGTATTGTTTCTCGGAAAGGTAATTCGCAAGCCCTATCGCACGGTGCAATTTCTCAGCAGCATGGCTAACCAGGATGAGGAGTAGCACAACGATTACGAAGGATTGTCAAAGCAGGATACCCCAAGATGTAAGTTTCTCCATGTGGAGTGTACATGGCATTCGCGGTCCCTGCCCCCGTTCATCCGCATCCGTCCGGTTCTCCAGTCGATTCGGTCGGGCGTGCCTCATAATCATGGATACAGCATGTCCGGGGCTATTCGGAGATAGCAGAATCTACTCTGAAGATACAATCGCTGACTATGAAACCTGCGCAGGAATCGATCACTTTCCGTTCGGTCGAAGAAGGCTGGCTCTAGCGTCTCCGAAAAGCAGCCGTCAAAGCACCGCTTCACCATGGCATCTTTGCGCGGCACACAGCAGCCTGAGCTTTCGAAGAAGCTGTACAAGATCATCAAGACTGAGAATCATGTTATCGGCGCTCATGAAGCCGCGGCTCGTGAACAAGTCAGTGTTGCAAGGCAACTCTCTGAATGGGGCGAAGCAACAGAGGATGAGACCATCTCAGAGGTGTCAGACAAGCTCGGCGTCCTCATGGCAGAGATCGCCGAACAGGAGGATCTGTATGCACAGGCTTTGGAAGACTACCGAGGTATTCTCAAACAGATTCGCAACACTGAGAGCTCAGTGCAGCCCAGCCGCGACCACAAGGCCAAGGTCAGGCACAAAATATATTCGGCCGCGCCATTTATTAACAATGAATATAGATATCAGACGAGATTGCCAAGTTGAAATACAAGGAGCCTCAAAGCACCAAGATTGTCCAGCTTGAACAGGAGCTTGTCCGCGCCGAAGCCCAGAGCTTGGTTGCTGAGGCACAGCTGACCAACATTGTACGATGCCGAAAGTGCTTGCCGTCGGAGTTAATGTGCTAACGCTGTGCAGACTCGCCAGAAGTTTAAGGAGGCATACGACCAGTACTTTGCAGCAACAATCGAGCGTGCTGAGAAGCAGACCATTCTGGCCAAGCATGCGCGTCGCCTTGTGAACCTCGTCGACGATACACCAGTCGTTCCTGGAGACTTGCACCCTCCTTTTGCAGGTGCAGAAGACGCGAGACAGGTGCTCAACGACGCTGAAGATGACCTCCGCAACTACGAGTTGCATGTAGAGCCAATCCACTCCAACGCTGGCAACTTGGGCGTAGGAGCCATGCCTGGAGCGCCCGCAGCCAGTACCGCGCCAGTGCAGAACGCAACACCATACCCGGACACGGTCGGTACAAGCGAAGATGGCCGTTACGCTGAGTCAAGCGTGCAAGGCACCGATGTTGGAAGCCAGCCTCCCTACCCTGTATCAGAAGCGGAGAGGCTGGAGCAGCAGCAGGCGACTGCGCAGGCTACTCTGCCTCAGCAGACCCAGACTCAGCACGTTGCTTGATTTCAGATGCGGGTGTCAAACTATCTCGTATTGTATTTCTGAGGACCGCACTGCCAGTATATTAGTTTGGAAGCACTGCCCGCGCTTGTAATGGCCATTGGGCCAATTAATGTCTATCTGTAGTTTATCTTGAATGATACCTCGTTACGTCTTTGCGATGGCTGAGCTTGATGTGATCATTGCTGCCTGGCGAAATGTTGCCACGAGAGCAGACTCGACCGCAAGGTGTCCATTCGGCAGCCATGTGGTGTACTTAAGGTGCGTCCAGAGCTGTGCGGGTGGGTTTGGCGGGGACCTGCTAGCGCGGAATGTGCGGCGACCAAGAAGACACATAGAGCTCACCGTCACTTCTGTATCTGAGCGGCCTCGATCACATCCCGCACACGTCCACGTCCGCGTCCACGACCCAACGCCGCCCGAATCCCCGCCGCTCTCGAGACACCGCCACTATAACCATGGCGGATCGCAAGAAGAGGGACAGATATGCGGGCCCCGCGTACGAGTTCGGAGCCAATGCTGCTCTGAATACTGGCGGAGCTGCCCCCCCTCAGCCAGCGGCTCCCAGCTACGGCGCTGCTGCACCTGGCTATGGCGCTCCCGCGCAGGGCTATGGTGCGCCAGCACAAGGATATGGCCAGCCAGCACAGGGCTACGGCCAGCCCGCATACGGCCAGCCTCCTGCCTCGGACCCCAACGCGCTGGGCCAGCAGTTTGGACAGATGAACCTGGGGCCCCAGCAGGGCCAGGCTGCGCCGCAGATGCAGCAGCAGGCTACCGCTGCCTCGCAAAACCAATTGTTCCCCTCCGACCTGATCGCTCAGCCCTTCCACGTCTCCGAGCTGTACAGTCCCCCACCGCCCATCAACCTCCCTGCCAACGCGGCCGCAACCCCCTCCGAATTCGCAAACGAGTCGAGCAAGTACCTGCGCTGTACTTTGAATACCATCCCCACGAATCACTCGCTGCTGAAGAAGAGCAAGTTGCCGTTTGCGCTGGTCATCAGCCCTTACGCCAGCTTGCACGATTCGGAGGACCCTGTGCCAGTCGTTCACGACCAGGTCATCAGCCGTTGCCGACGATGCCGAGCATACATCAATCCCTTCGTTTCCTTCCTCGACCACGGACACAGATGGAGGTGCAACATGTGCAACTTGACCAACGATGTCCCCCAGGCCTTCGACTGGGACGCAGCACAACAGAAGAGCGTCGATAGGTGGCAGCGCCCTGAACTCAATTATGCTGTCACCGAATTTGTTGCGCCACAGGAGTACATGGTTCGACCGCCACAGCCGCTATGCTACTACATCCTACTGGACTGCACTCAGGCATCCGTGAACAGCGGCCTCCTCGCCGTCATTTCGCGCGTCATCAAGGAGGCACTGGAGAGAATACCGAACGCAGACGGCAGGACGCGCATTGGATTCATGGCTGTGGATTCCAGCCTGCATTTCTTCTCCATCCCTCCGGATGGCAGCGAGAACAACGATGCTCATCAGCTCGTTGTTTCTGATCTGGACGAGCCATACCTGCCCATGCCCACAGACTTGCTTGTCAGCCTGAGTCAATGCCGCAACAATATCGAGAACTTCCTCGATCGCCTTCCTGCCATGTTCCAAAACACGCACGTTCCTGGATTTGCCCTCGGCTCGGCTCTTCGATCTGCGCACAAGCTGATATCTCCCCTTGGAGGCAAGATCACGGTCGTGGGCGCTTCGCTTCCCAACGTCGGATACGCCGCGCTGAGCCCGAGAGAAGACAAATCTTTGTTGGGCACAGGAAAGGAGGGCAGTCTGTTGCAACCCGCGCATAACTGGTACAAGGCATTCGCCGTCGAATGCTCCAAGAACCAAGTCTCAGTTGACATGTTTCTCTTCTCGTCTCAATACCAGGATGTTGCGACTCTCAGCAACCTACCACGCTTCACAGCAGGTCAGACATACTTCTACCCTGGATGGAATGCTGCTAGGCAAGAGGATGTTGTCAAAATTGCCAAGGAGTTCTCTGACTACTTGTCTGCTGAAATCGGTCTTGAGGCGGTCCTGCGAGTGCGCGCCACGACTGGCTTGAGGATGTCTGCGTTCTACGGAAACTTCTTCAACCGTTCTTCTGATCTCTGCGCTTTCCCAGCCTACCCGAGAGACCAGGCTGTAGTGATCGAAGTTGCCATCGACGAGACCATAAGCAAGCCCTTCGCTTGTCTTCAGGCTGCTGTTCTTCACACCACATCGAGTGGCCAGCGCCGTATCAGGGTTCTCACACTCGCCGTGCCTACTACAGAAAACCTTGCCAACGTTTATGCATCAGCTGACGCTCAAGCCATCACTACATATTTCACCCACAAGGCCGCGGAGCGTGCTTTGTCAAGCGGCCTTGATGCTGCCCGCGATGCTCTACAGGGCAAGATCATTGAGATTTTGCAGACATACAGGAAAGAATTGGCGGGTGGCAGCATGGGAGGTGGTGGCCTTCAGCTACCCCAGAATTTGCGTGCTCTACCAATTCTGTTCTTGGGTCTAATCAAGAACGTTGGTCTCCGCAAGAGTGCACAAATACCCTCTGATCTTCGCTCTGCTGCTCTCGACCTTTTGTCGACATTGCCTCTACGCCTGCTGGTTCAGTACATCTACCCAGCCTTCTACAGTCTCCACGTAAGTACGCAACCTCACATTCGATGTACCAACTAACGGTGATAGGACATGCCTGATGATGCTGGTATCCCTGATCCCACCACTGGCCATATCACAATGCCTCCTCTGTTGAATCTCACATCACAGTCTATCGTGCCTTATGGCTTGTACCTACTTGACGACGGTGTGAACCAGTTCCTCTGGGTCGGTCGCGATACCGTCCCGGCTCTGCTGGGTGATGTCTTCGGTGTCGAGGACCGCACACAGTTGAAGCAGGGCAAGGCATCCCTGCCCGTCATCGACAACGACTTCAACGAGCGCGTACGAGCCGTCGTTGACAAATCAGGAGATCACAAGAGTAAGGGTGTCGGAAGTATCGTTCAGCCTTCGCTGTATATCATTAAAGAGGACGGCGAGCCCAGCTTGAAGCTCTGGGCACAGACACTGCTGGTCGAGGACCGCGCTGACCAGGGCGAGAGCATTGTCCAATGGATAAGCAAGCTGAGAGAGAAGGTATGTTTACCAAACCTAGACACTTTGTAGCAATTACTAACACTATGCTTCTAGGTTGTTCAGTAGACGTATTTACAGCATTTTGTCAAGATGTAGCTTGTAATAACTCAGGTGGGCGCAGGGGAGTTGAAAGTCGTGATTGACTTGACTGGTGGGAGATTGCCATAAACACAGTTGTAGAGCACCAACTAACGGTACGCTCACAATGAACACATTTCAAAACAACCTCCAGGACTTGCCTCTCTGAAGTGACAGCGCGCTTAGACACACAACACAGATAAACCCTTCCTCTACAATTTAGCCTGGCTCGTGATCCCAAGTGGCACATCATCTTTGGCCCGCTCCTTCAGCAACCTCCTAAGGATCTTTCCACTCGCACTCTTCGGCACCTCGGCCACAAATACTACTCCACCTCTCAACCGCTTATGATTCGCAACCTTGGCTCCAATCCAGTCTACAATGGCCTTCGCCTCTCTCTCTCCCGGCTCCCCCTTCCCCTTCGCAGCAACGACGTACGCCCGCGGCACCTCAGTGTGCATGTGCTCATCCTGCACGCCAACAACAGCAACGTCCTCCACGCCCTCGTTGTCCATCAGTTTCCCCTCGAGCTCCGCCGGCGCGACCTGGAAGCCCTTGTACTTGATGAGCTCCTTGACGCGGTCGGTGATGTAGAAGTTGTGGTGCTCGTCCTGGAATCCAATGTCGCCGGTCTTGAAGTAGCCGTCTGAGGTGATGGCGTCTGCGGTCGCGGCTTCGTTCTTCCAGTACCCTTTGAAGACGTTGGGGCCCGAGAGCCACAGCTCGCCTACTTCGCCGGGACCCAGTTCGGAGCCCGAGCTGGACATATACTTGGCCTGCATGTTGGGGAACATTTGGCCGACGCTGCCGACTGAGGTGTACCATTCGTCCCAGGGCTGGGGAAATCAGTGTTGTGAAGGAGTAAGAGGGTTAGGAGAGGGGTACCTGAGTGTGCGTCATGGGACTTGTCTCACTGAGTCCATACGCCTGGTTGATCTTGATCCCCAACCGCTTATGCACGGCATCAACCAGCTCCTTGGTGAGCGGTGCCGCACCACTCGTCATCATCTTAATCGACGACAAATCATACTTATCCACCATCTTATCCCTCGCAAGCCTAACAATAACCGGGGGCGCCACGTAAACAAACGTAATACGGTGCTCTTGCACCATGCGCAGAAACAGCTCCATATCAAACGCCGGCATAACCACGAGTTCTATCCCCCGATGCAGCATCTGATGCACCAGCCCCGTCAGGCCGTAGATATGGAAGAACGGCAAGACACCCAGGAACTTGTCATCTTGGGAAGAATACCAGCGCCCCACAGACCCCTTGATCTGCTGCAGATCGGCCACGATATTGCGATGCGTAAGCATAACGCCCTTGGGCAGCCCCGTCGTGCCACTCGAGTACGCAAGGAACGCCAGATCCCCGGAGTTCGCTTTCTTGCGGCGGTATCGCAGCGCGCCGGACGTCTTGCGGATGTTGGTCCAGTGCTTGACGCGGTGCGTGTCATCCCTTTCCTCGCCGAGCAGAATCACCCGGTCGTCGGGGATGCCCACCTTCTTGGCCGCCTGCAGCGCCGTCGTCAGAAACGCCTTGGTGGTGGCCAGCGCCCGGGCTCCGGAGTTCTCGAGCTGGTACGCCAGCTCGTCGGCTGAGTAGCCCGGGTTGGCGGGCGTGACGATGCCGCCGGCGAAGAAGACGCCGTAGATGAGGGGCGGCACGTCGATGTCGTTTGGCGTGTAGAGCGCAAGGACGTCGTTGCGCTGCCAGTCCCACAGGTTGCAGAGGCCCTCGCCGAACGCGGTTGCGTGGGTTTTGACATCGGCGAAGGTGTAGTTGCGGGGTGAGTTGGCGGCGCGGTAGAGGACTTTGGTGTCGGGGAAGTCGCGGTCCTTGCGGTCGAAGATCAGGCCCCAGAGATCCACGTCTGGTATTTCTACATCTGGGAATGGCGATTTGGATGGCATTTTTGGCTTTATGGATTGTTTCTTTCCAGCTGGATGATGTTGAAGCTCAGGTGCGGTTCCTGGATGGGTACCTCGGTGACCAATGGTTTGGTGTGCGGCTTGATCTGTCTCCCAAGGTAATGGGTTTTACATAACCCGATAGAATGGTATCAGGTGTCCAATCTCTTGCTGCTGCCCGTAGGTGATCCACTTCATGCGATGCAGCTGCGTGTCTGTACAATAGCATGTTGTTTGCAATGGAGGTGGGGAACCTCGGTACAGCCTCATGACGTCGATCAGGAATTTAGTCCGCTGAACCGATAGTCTACCTTTTCCTTAAGGGCTCAACGGCAGGAAGGAGAACTGCTGACGAAAGGCTGTGCTTGGAAACATATTCAATTTGCATGTTGCTTCACCCGAGCGACAACTCGATAACGCCAAAGAGCACTGCCTCCCAATCTCCAGTCCAACGCCATGCGCTGCGAAAGCAGGAATACAAGTATACTACACCCAGCAAAGAATCTGGTACCAATATCTGGTATCACCTGAAAGTCGCCCAGAGTCTAGCTATCCAAAAGCTTATCATCAGCTCTCTCCACATGCTATCCAAATCCTCGCTCAGACGCACCGTCGGTACAACTCCTCCCGATAGCAGCTGCAGCCCTTCTGTCGCTAGCAGCTTGCCGTTTGTGTCTCTCCACTCAAAAGGCTCTGTGAGGCCGTCTCTCTCCACAGCTCCATGCTTCGATTTACCTTTCCCGAACAGACCCCCACCAGCACTTACCTTCTTACACGTCAAGATCTCCCTAGGCGCAACATCAGGCCCAGGGAGATGCCTAATGTGCCATGTCTTCCACCCAAACGTCATCTGCAAGCCTCCGCTAAAGCAATGAGGCTTCCTACCAACCATGTAATATTCATTTTCGCGGAATGGTGGATCGGAGATCTCGTAGAGCGTTTGAGCGCGGTCGAAATAGATGGGTAGCTCGTGTGCAAGTGGGATCTCAGCGGCGCGGAGACGTCGTATCCTTAATGGGGAGTTGAAAGAGTTGAGGGGCGACGATACTTGATATGCTGGGCCGTTTGGTGTATGTATGAACGTGCTATAGAGGAGAAACTCTGTGTTCTTTGGGTCTATGGTATCGTAGCCAGGCAACTCATCGTCAACAGGTGGCGACGCAACTTCAACACGTGATGGTGCAGCCGGTATTATGGTAGGTGGTGGTGCAGTTGATGCTGTGTTCGATGTTGCGGTTGGTGGTGGTCCTGGAGGTGGCGCATAGCCGCTTGCTTCCGCATAAGTAGGTATTGGAGCGTCTTCGGCTTCTGGGAGCGCCGTCCGTTGCTGCGCCTGAGGCCTGTGTGTCGTCCCTTCGTAGGGTGCTGTTTTGCTAGACATATCGCAGGATTTAGCTGCAGGATCTCGCGGCCAGTCGAAAGTCGATCGTTGTGTCGCGCGTTGATATTCGAGCCGCGGTGGTGACGTATGCCGGAGCTTAGAATGTTCAAGACGTGGGGTGTACAACGCGCCAAGTGTGGCAATGCTCCGCATCCATCTCATCCGATTTGACGACTCTTTCTAACACAAATCTGTCCCAGATTTCAAAAGCCTTCGGTGTTTAGCATGCTTGTAAACAATCTCGCTTTGGAAAGGCTAGATTTTGAGCATCTGACAAAGATCGAACCGACATCGAGAAGGCTATGTCAAGTTCCTTGGTGCCAGCAAGCATACCTCATGCGCCTCGGGGCTTTTCACGTACCAACCTTCGTTGACCAAAGCTGCCTCTTTGTCCCTCCAGTCGTCAATCTTCTCGGCAGACTTGAAGTCAAGGTCAGCAAGCTTGGAGGTGATTGGATCTCCAGATATGGGCACAACCACAAACAAGGAGCAGTCCCGCAAAGTCATGGCGAGGCGAAGATCGTAAACAAAGTTGAAGTCCTCAAGAGGGTGTGCGTAGCGCTGCAGTATGCCCTCTGAATCTAGGGTGGCCTGTAGCGTCTTGAGATGGAGCAACAACGTTCGGCCATCACCAGTGGTGAAGTAGGCAACTACGCGGTCGGCAAGCGTTTGAAGGGCTGCTTCTTGGAGCAGATGGTCGTTTGCGCCCTTGTTGATTTGCGTTGTCAAGACGTTCGTCGCCCAGCGCCGTATCTGAGCCATGTCGCTGTTCACGGCTGCACCATCCTGACTCAGTCGCAGTGGGCAAATGTAGTCGTCCGGTATGCCCTTTCCTCGCGAGAATTGAAGAGCACAAGTCCGACAACGGATTGCATCTGGCGGCGCGTTAGGCGACTGAGCCAGCCATTTTGGCTTGATTTCGAACGTGATGTTTTGGCCTGTGACTGTTGACATGTTAGGTAGCAAGATACCAAACTGTGCTGTATCGTTCAATGGTCGAACGGCAGGTACTAGTTTCTTGAGTGCGGACATTGCTTCGTCAAACAGCACCACAGGAAGGTGGGCCATGAGGTGCTTGTCCAAGTCGATGTCTTCGAGGTTCTGTCCCTTTGTTGAGGCTAGGTGCGAAACAAACAAAGGTCGTACATCTGCCATGAAACCATCGACAATCACCTCAGATCTTAGGCATTTCGGCAGACCTTTACTAACTCTGAGCACCTTATCGGCGACCATGTTGGATGGGATCGTAGTTGCCGTGTTTCCAGCATCCTTGACTGCGACGAATAAAAAGGCCCCTGTCTTGACGGCGCCTTGGTCTGACCGTACACTAAACACCGCATTCGCTGCGCCTTCGTTCAGGCTTGCGAAATTGATCAAATACTGGGACAAATCGTCGCTATCCCTTTGTATGCAACACAGAGCGCTGGGCACGTCCAACGACCGAAAACCGTCAATCTCTTTCTGAGTAAGCTCCAACAAGCCTGGACCTTGAGTTCCAGGACTCGGGTAGATGTGTGGCAACAGCGAATGTGACGGTTGACGCCCGTGGCGGTTGGGCCCGGGCGAGTGAGGTTTGTAAGACACACCGCCAGCCGGATGCAGTTCAAACTGATGATGGGCAAGAAGGTGAGCGTTCGACAAGCGGGCGTGAAGAACATCTAGATCGGACATTCGGGAGGCCGGTCTCTGATCAAGTGAGATCGCACTAGCATCCACTTGGCCCTGGGATGATGCCGGATTTCCAGTCGAGCAGTCTAGCTTGGCGTTGCTATTCCTTGAGGCCTGATGATTTGCAGATTGTTGACCAGGCAGTAGCCCAGCTACTGGCGGTTGATGCTCGTCGCTGTTCGCTTTCACAGCAGGCTGTTCAGGTTTCCGTGGTCGTAGTAGTGTGCGAAACTTGTCGAGAGTTGGCGATGAAAGTGGCATGGCTACAGATGTTGGCTCTGAAATGTGCTCCCGGGCGTCATTCCTGTCAGTGTGGCTTGTGGGACTGTTGGTGGTCGCAAAATCCCTGAGATGAGCGGCAAACGATGTGGTAAGATCCAACGACCGCGTATGCAATGCACACTCGTTGATCCGGGCACTTTTTCTCTTCCAGTACTGGTGGTCCTCCAGACTTGAACCTTAATCTCAAGTGATTGTTGCTGTTGGTGGCCAGTCCAGTATCGAGTACTGGAAGTATGACGTCGGTCAGCCAAACGCGAAGCCGTGATGCTGACAGCGTGCACGTCGGCGCGGCAGGCTCTTGTAAGCGTGAATGACGGACACAAGGCGTTGTTCGTTCATCTTGTCACCTGTGCCGTTTCCGAGCTGATTTTCGTGGCGCGCTCCGTCGTGAATTCCACGGTACGCTCGTCCGGTATAGGTGGGCCTCGACATGCCACAGCCAATCAACGCGTCGAGCCTTGTCTCCTCCCAGACGCGATCACCCGTCTACATCACGCATCGTCGTTGAGTGGAAGCGTGGAAGCCAGAAGAGCCCAATCAAGCACATAATCTGAACACAGTCTACTGCTCTCCACGCTCGTCACAATGCCAGCACCGGTCCCCCTCCCGACCTACCTCTACAAGATCCTCCCATCAGCCCCACCATCACCCCTCCCTGACCGCCTGCCGCTCTCCGAACTTGACCGCAAAGACGGCTTCATCCACCTGTCCACTTCCGAACAAGTGCCTGGCACAGCGGACAGATTTTTCGGCGACTTCACAGAGCTGTGGCTGCTGAAGATCAAGTACGGTGCCCTGGAGGCAGGTACGGATGGAGATGGCAATGTCAATGCGGATAAGAAGGCGTGGATCCAGTGGGATGAAGTAGGGCATGGGGCGTTCGCTCACTTCTACGGAGGCGACTTGGGGAAGGGCAATGTGCAGGAAGCTGTCAAGGTCGAGAAGAAGGGGACTTGGGTCCAGAGCTTGGAACTCGAGTGGTGAAGGGTATAAGAACGGGGTGCGCTCGAGGCCTCCTCACGGGACACCAGAGTGCAATTCTTGGAAGGATTCTATCACGGTGCATGGCTCGGATTATTGTTTGATGCAACACAGCAGGGACTTTGCCGATCTGGGCAAGAACGTCACGGGGAGAATCAACCATGCTTCGCCTGTCGTTAACAGCCAACGTGGTACTATTGTAGACACTCTGTATCCACGAGCGTGAAATTCCTGCATCCGGGGCAATTAGCGGCACCACTATCTACAACTGATACTGTTAGAAACAGAGGGGTCAGATAAGACCAAGCTAGCATTTGCTCTGTGCACGTAGAATGTATTCATGGAGGCGCGGCGCTTGTAGGCAAAGCAAGCTCAGAGCTGCAGTCGTCCACTCCTTCTGGAGGTTCGATGGTTGTCCTGCAAGTCGCTGCAGCACACGTTTCGGTGTGTGCAATTCTCGGTGCAAGATGAGAAGGACTCGTCGTCGAAGTGCACGGCAAAGGTTGCTCTTGAACTAGCAAGCGCCACTCAGGCGCTGCATGCAGTGCATGCAGAAGTGCGCGGAGCGGTGTGTTGTTCTCACAAGAAGCGAGGTCTTGGTAGCAGGCGGATGTCGGTGGCCAGTGCACTTTCGCTGTTCCGTCACGGGTCTTGGGCGAGACAGCGCTGCGAGACCGTCGACGGCTGGATTTCGTGCCCGCTCACGCTGCACCTCGACCCGCACTACTCACCCGCCCAGGCGCTTGCTGCCAGCACTCGCTCGCGCACGCATTGCTCCCCCACGAACGTCGACTGTCGCCCGCACGGCTCCCGCGGACCCCTCGCAGGGGAGACAGCACGAATCCTCCCGCACCCGCACCCACGCCCTCACTTCCAGCCGCCTCGCCCCGCCCCGCGACCCTGATCGCGCGCAGCATTGCCCTGAAGACGCCGGGGCCCCTTGCGAGCTCGCACCGCAGACACCAGCTCCCCGCGTTTCCGCCCACCTCGCGTGCTGTCCCGCATCTCGGCGGCCGCCAGCGACGTGCGCCCAGCGCCCAAAAAGTCTTCCCACGCGAACCGGCGGGCGCGAATGTGCCGCGGAGCATAGCAGCGAACACTGCGGACTGACGAGCGCACATGGCCAACTACGGGAACCAGCAGGGCGGCGGGCCACCGCAGTACGGCCAGCCCACGGGGGGCGCGAGGGATGCCGCGTTTGCCAACATCTTCGGTGCAAGCCCAGCCATGGCCGGCCGCTCGCAGACCATGACCTCGCAGTCGCACCAGCGACTGCCCGACCGGGCCGCCACCATGTCCAGCCAGACGGCCGACATGATGCAGCGCATGCCGCCCATGCGGCCGCCCGTCAATGGCTACGACCGCCGCCCGCCCGCACCCTACGACCAGCGTGCCCAGTCCAGTTATGACCCCCAGCGCCACGACCAGCGCCCAGCGCACCCGCCGAACGGCTACCCTCAGGACCCGCGGTTTGCCCAAGGACCGCCGCAACAGCGCCAGCCGCAGCCGCAGTACCTGCCGCAGCCGCTGCGGCCAGAGCGCCAACCCTACGGACAGCCGCAACGCTTCGACTCGCGGCCCTCGCCCCCTGGACAGCTCCCCTTCAACAAGCCAATACCTCCGCGCTTCCCAGGCCCTAGTGGGCCAGCCTTGAACAACGATCCGTATCGCTCACAGTCCCTGGCGACTGGCCCTCGACCGCAGTTCA